>CM077511.1:14205018-14465018 GCA_039654745.1 Houttuynia cordata | reverse complement strand
GTCACATCGGCAGTTCCAGGTAACTAATAAATCGAAGACAATATTAATATTGGTCAGTAGAAACCCAAAAGCTTCCTTGAAACCTTTTCTTTTAGTTTTCTCGCTAATGCCCATATTAATGCAGGGGAGAAGGCCGACCCAACTAAAAAACGCAGGGTGGAACGTTCACGCAAGTAAGCACTCAACTTGAATGTTATATTAGCAAATGGCTTTGATAGTGCCATCCGCTTATTTGGACTTTTGCAATGAATGATTTACTTGGAATTCTGGCCATTTCTGTTGAGTGCTCAGAATGGCAGAGGCCAAGGAAAGAAACATGACGCCTGCAGTTCCATCAGACGCGCAAGCCCTGTTGAAGCTCTGTGAGAATCTTGAGAAGGAAGTGCGCTCCCTCAAGCTGAACCTCTCTTTCATGAACAGGTACCAGTGACCCCGTCTGAACCATGTAAATTGTACCATGTAGTTGTCATTGCCCTCTCTTCCTGCCAAGGCGTGGCCTCTGCTAAATAAATGTGGACAATTACTTGGAATCCATTCACAATAATTGATGTGATTTTCCCACGAATCTAATTGGCCTATATGTTTCTTTTATTGTTTATTCATTTCAGGAAGGATTCCGAACAAACTAAGCAGATAGAGGAGCTACAAAAGCAAAATAAAGAATTAGGGGAGGAGAAGGAAAGGTTAGTAGAAGAAATAGAGAGGATTCTATCCGAGACAGGGAGGATGTGATCATATATAAATCCTTTTATGGTGTTTGGACATGCTTGCCAGCTCTAATCGTGATGGATCTCAAGTACCCAAAGAATCCAGGCCGTGCATATTGTAGTGCCCGATTCATCTGTTTCGATCACAACAAAGAGAGGACTGCACAAGGGTCTCCGACCAATGATTTATCCGTGATCCACCCCCAAAGCAAGTTCAAATGTAGTGCGATAATTGTGGCAGCTTTTCTTTTTAATTTTTGGTTAACATATATTATATCGGCAGCTCTTTCTTTCTTTTGATATAAAAGAGCTGTTGCATTGTGTATGTACGGGTTAAACACTCTATTTATCCCGTTTAAGATAAGATAAGCTAATGGTGTTGCTATCATCGCTGCCCTACTATTGTCATTAAGATTTGGAAGAGGGTGCTTAAGCATCAAGTAAGGAATTAGCCAGCCTTAAGAGACAAAGAAAGCCAAAGCTGGGACCCTCGTGAAGAAAGGGAAACAACTCAATTCGATGGCAAAAAGGGCAAAGGGATATGGTGGTGGCCATGGCCCAAGTATGGAAGTGGATCAATTTTCCAGCCGGGTTCAGATCTTTATTTAATTATCATATCCTTCCCATTGCTCGATTTCCAGCGTGATTATTGCAAAACATCCAGACTGGATTCTGGATTTCTACTGTAGCATCCAGGTAGATTTTTACATCCAGCTGAAACACGTCCTGAGGTGTTTCAGCTGGATATATAAAATATCTCGATGCTACAGTGCAGCAAAACATCCCATCTGGATGTTTTGCTTTTAATCACGCCCCAAACGGCCTCATCGATTTTGATTTGGATAATCAATCGCTCCGGACTACAGTGCATCCCCCATCCCATCTCCTGACTCATTTTGGGCGAGTTTACTTGGGAGAGAAGAGCGAGAGGCAGAACTCGGCTTTGCTGGTCGGGAGACATGGGCGCCACTCCTTGCTGCTGCCTTGGTAGCCGCTCCACCCAAACGTATGATGAATGATGAAATTCACAAAACCAACACCCAACTCCCTCCAACCCCAACTCGAGATTTGCCCAATTCCTCCCTGCTCCCCAGTCTACCAGCAGCTGAAATGTGATCTGTCTGATTTTGGATTCATGCCGGGCTAGCAGGCTCCATTCTGCAAAAACCCTCCCCCCTTTTATGCTTTTCTGATAATTGTAAACTTGGATCGGAGTCCAGGATCACTGAAATCAAACTGGGTTGGAGGAAGAAATGGTGTCGGCGTTCATGGCGATGTGCCTGCTGCACTCGGCGATAGCGACCACGTGCGGGGCGCTGATGATGTTTTACCAGAAGGAGATGACAGTGGTGGGTCACGGCAGTGACACGGCCAGCAAGCTGCTGGGCTCCACGCCTCACGACCAGCTCCTCCTCCAAACCTCCGACTCCTTCGCCGGCATGCTCCTCGTCGTCATTGGCTGGCTCCTCTTCATGGTCGCCTTTGTCCGAGACCGCGACTTCCACTCCTTCTTCGCCCGCGGCTGCTCCTTCCTCCATCTCTCCTGCGCCTTCTGGCGCTTCTACTTTGAGCGCCGCCTCGAGGACCTGGCCCGCGACTGGCCGCGTCAGGCCGTCGGCGACCTCCTCCTCAGTCTCTCCTGGATCCTCTTCCTCGTCTACACCTGGAGGGAGAAGTACGACTAGATCTCCTTCTCACTTCACTGCTGCCCTTCTTCTCTTTGTTGGTCGACCGACCAGCTCGCTGTAGCATATTGGCATGCCCCAACTGGCCGCTACTGCTTCGTGAGATTAAGAACGATCTGCAATTGTGTCAAATCCTACTTACTATCACCCGAAAGGAAGCCATGGAATACTCAACTATAAAGCTCCTCAATCGCAATGTAAGATCACTTCACCTCAAAAGCTGTATCCTCTGTTGAAAGATCCATCTAGTTGCACAGTTATACACTATTATTGGCTTTTGCTTTTGCATATCACACATTATTCCTCTGGTTATGAAATGTTAAAAATGTAAAAATGTTGGTGCTGTTTAATAATCTTGAGTGTTGGGAGAAAGTTTGCTTCATTCTCCATTTCGTTTTCCTCCTTTCTTATTCCTTGATGTAAGCTCTCTTGTAATCCATGACTATATACTCCTTTGTAATGTCATATGCCATTGGGATTGTTTACCCTTTTTTTTCTTGGAGCATTGCTGTTTGAGATGGATTTCCAAGTTTTAAATTATCCATAACGCGTATGTTGTTGCGCAATCTAGGAATATGATTGTTATTTATTTTGTAGTTAAGATATTCATTATGTTCAAATATGTTAATTACTTTGAAATTTCTTATGATGAAGATAACATTGAGAGAATGCATATTCGAAACCTTAAGTACCCATCATGAAGGTAGAACTTATCTTTGTACTTTGATCCCATCTATTTTGTTGACTAAAACCATTACCGCCTAACCATATAGTAGTAATTTGTGTAAAATTGGGAGGTACAGAAGGAAACGAGAAGGTGTTTTCCCCTGGCAGCTCCGTTGCCTACAAAATCAGTGTTGATGCTAATAAAATGTCAGATCCAAAATTTATGTTTCCCTTTGTTTGCATCAAGCGAGGTTTTACTCTCGAATAGTCGTGTTGATGACACTTCAACTGCACTGCGCTTGTTTCAGTCCCTCCCTCACACAAAACTCATGAGTGGATGCTTTCACCATTTTTGTGGCTGATCTCTCATGCCGGACCTATTGGTTGATGACTCTACTCTTGTTGCTAAAACCGCCTACGTTCCCACGGCCGTAAGAAAAATTATATTGATCGGTTGGAACAGTAATTGTGTCTGATTGGATTTTTTTAGGGCTTTGTGAAGAGAGGAACTGTTTCTATTGATGACTACATTGAACCGTTAATATATTTAGATTCAGCTATAGCTTCTTTTTCTCTTGCCCAACACAGTTCTATTATTTCATATCGACTTCTATTTTGGGGTTTACCTTTCATATAAACGTGCACATCAGTTAGTTTAGTTATCATGAATCCAAGCTTCGTCAGTACATCTGTGTCGTGCTTACTTGAGTTTCAATACTTGAATTGGTGACATAATTTAGGAATCACTTTTTCACTTACCTCGTTAATGAAAATTGGTTTTTTGGTTTTTGTACCTCAAAGATAGCTAACTATCAATGCAAGGCGAAGTTCTTTTTTAAATACTTATTGATTATTACTTTTTCGAAGAGATAAAAAATAGACTGATCTGAATAACTGCCACTCGATCACCAAAATATGATAATTGATGCTGTGCAGGTGGTGAATGATTCACGTAGAGAAGTTAGCGAACTACTACGATCACTAGATTCCCCATCCATGTGCAATCCCAAATAGAATCAAAGCGAGTTTCATTCAAAGAAAACGTGAACGCTCAAAGGGCAATGGCATTTCAGCACCTTTTCTTTTATAATAATGGCATGTCAGCACTTGCTTGCGTTTTCATAAACTCCTTCCTGCAAGAGGTCAATATATGCTCTCTTCACGACATATGGCTGCTTAATTATGGAGTTTATCTTCTGTGACAATTGACAAAAGAAGATTGACTGAAGAATTTGGAGGGTAAACATGATCTGGCGACGAGGGAGGGGCCAGAAACTAACTAGTAACTCATGTCCGTGGAGAAGTGTAAATATGATGCAGGACAAATGCAAAAATATCAAAGGGCTTTCAGCTTACGGGCTGACATGGCCCACTTAACTAGGTCTTGTCAATCTTTCGATAAACAAGCAGCCGGATTAGTTGGGCCTAATTGCTAGGAGACCGCCCTTTTCTTGTCACGCCCCAAAATTCCTGACCTCGATCGGAGTGCGGAAGCCTTTAAGTAACCTAAATAAAAGCCGAGATAGGAACCTTGGGACGCGACCGAATACTCGATCACTCGGGTCAATTACATCGTTACAAAAGAACGTGTAATCGACATCACCAGGAACTCATAACGAAACTTAGAAATTGAGAACTAAAAACTTCTTCATCAAATTTTAAATAACATTGTCAATGTAGCAAATGATTCCTACTAAAATTATTACAGCAGATTAAATAAAACTATCAAATAAAGCAAGCATCAAATTTAGGCACACACTGGCCAACACTAAAGAAGTTCTAACAAAATGCAATAGAGTAAATAAAGCAATTCTTCAAGACATCTCCCACGCATCTGCTACGCCTTTCTGAACTGCAAAATCCTGACTTACTGATCTTTGAGGCCTGCATCAGAGGATGCGTGAGTATTTCGTAGAAATACCCAGTAGGATGTAAAAACCCACCAGGAAGATAAAATAGGTTATGAAGAATAGATCACTCGGATGAACAGGAATAAACACTCTCTGAAAGACCACTCATAGGTTTATGTTGCAAGAATAGCAAGGTCAGATGATAACAGTTCCAATGGAAAAGTATCGGAAAGAATAATCTCAATATGACTCCAAACAAATATCGGTGTAAGGAGAGAATGGTCAAAATACCAAAGGCTCCAGGCATCTAAAGTGCAAGGAGTTACAATTTCTGCTCGCTGAATTTACCGATCACCCGCAAGTGATTATACCAGAATCATGCTAGAGGTTCTCTTTTTGGAACCCGGCCACGCGTCTAGGCATGCTGGCCCCATCGGTGCTTACGGGCACAATGGGCGGAGACTGCAGACCTTCCGTAATATCATACAGCCTAAACGTACGTATTTGCCTCCTTTCGGGCAATAGGGAACCCATGTTCCATAAATATCGGAGGTCACTCATGACCTAGCAATGGCTCGTGAGCATACTATGATTCCACCTTTTAATAAGTGGAGAAATGGGTCAATGTCAAACTGGACAATGATTCAACAATAACAAAGGTCTCAACCTTCTGAGAATAGGGTAACTCTTACCGCAATGACTCCCTCATGGAGTATGAAACAGATAATCAAGGTTTCTCAACAATATATAGCTCTCTCTCAGGGAGTAACAAGAAGATTCACATATCTCGCATAATGAAGAGAATAATGAAGACTCACAATCTGAGGAATAATGAATTTCACTCTTGGAATACACGTCATGCATCATGTCTTACCTTTGATAGGGATATCTCTAAGTATGGAATTGTATTACTTTTAATCTCAAGATACCTTTCTAAGAAAGTTTGATCTCCAATTGGATACTCAAACCGACACCACGATGAACCATAGAAACAAGACCAAATTGACTCTTGTGCACGCTGACTCGTCCCAAAGTCTCAATCTTTTAAACTTCTTCACTTATTAGAGTGACTCATAAGTAGTTTTGTCTTACTATATTAATATTATTTAATCATATTATATCATATTATGAGTAATAATACTTACTAGTGCTTTAAAACCCTAATTCCAGTAAACTGTCTTATACTATACAGCCCACTTACGACTGATGCCACTGTCAACACAGAAGGAATCTGACTCTGAAAGTTTAACATATGATAGCCCTATGAGTCTAGTTTATAACCCCACTGACAGCATATTTTTATGATTTTTATATATTTAATTATGATTTTTATACTGAGCACTGTCGGAGCAGAAACAGTTCTGGCCGAGGGCACATTACTTACTTATAATATGTAATCATGTACTAATACCCATTAACCATGATAATATAACATTAATACCCTTAATTACTCCCCTCCTAGAGTAATTCTAGACTCTGGTATGTTATGGAACTTAATGATTATAATGATTCTAATTGATGATAATACCTTAAACTAGATTCAAGGCATCAACCTTGATCTAATTAAGCTTTTAGCATTATTAATACATCCCTTAACTATATTGAACTATTAAATCAGGACATATCAGAATAAAGAAGATAACTTTCATGACCATCCACGTTCAAGAGACATGACCTATAGATATTCCCATCAAAAGTAGGCATATATGCATCAACATGAAGCATTAAACAAGGTATGACATTATGAGCACTCTTATTCATCAAACAACAAGGAATCTCTCATGAAACAAATATTAGGCACTCTTATCTCTGAGATAATATGAATAGGATCATAAATTAATCACAATAAGAAAGAACAAAAGAAGTGCAAACTGAATTGGTTGGGAAAAACCATCCTACCACTTAGATGTATGCGAAATACACCTCCACGCGTAGCTCGTTCTTTCACCTTCGCAACGACGCCTCCACTCCTTCGATCGCACGAGAAAAGAGGTTGAGGGGAGAGGTAGAAGGTTGCTGGAATTTGTGTCAAGGAAAGGGAGAAGGGCTAGGGCTTTGCACAAGACGTCCAAAGCTTGGAGTGAAGCATATGGGCGTCCTGCTCCTTGGCTTTTATAGCCAAAGCCTCCTCCAACTAGGATATCTCCTAATTAGATCCTTCCTAATCCCAAATCCCAATTAACCAATTAAAAGGTCTCCCTCATTAGTAAGGGACGTTCAGCCATGTTAATCCATTGTGTTTTCCTTATTTAATTAGGATTTCAAATCTCTAATAAGATTCGTTTACTATCTTAATCCTAATTACAGCACACTGTCATACGCATAACAGTCCACTTCCGACTCTTCCCACGGTCAGTCCAATTGAAGATGGACTCTGAAATTTTGATTGGAGTTAGCCATATGTGTCTAGTTTCTAACCATACTAATTTTATATTTTTCCGGTTTTTCCTGAATTAGTTATGAATTATTTACTACAGACTGTCGACACAGAAATATTACTGGCTGAGCTTACAATCTTAATCATACTTTACATAACTCGTTCCAAACTAGGAAACTACCATATCTAAGCCAACCAACTAGACGTCCCCTTCCTATTGGTTGATTAAAAATGAAATATTTATCTCTTTTTAATTAAGATTTATCTTCCCTAATTATCTCAACCGAACTGATACTTCCCGATCCTCCGCGATACTTACCATATTTACCGCTATTAGGTCAAATCGTAGATTTTGCTCCAAGATTCACTCCAATCCTCTAAAGATCTCCTTGTGGCTAGTTGCCCACGTTCACATGACTCCCTGGGCCTGTGCCACATGGCCCTGCGCCCAGGTCTGTGCGTCTACAGCTAGAGTCCTGCGCACCCATGACTCTAGTGTCCCGCGATTGTACTACTCGTTACACTATCTCGTGTAGGCCACGGACTACGTATAAAACCAAAATTAACTGATTAATTATGAAATTTAAATAGGTCTCATCCACTTGAACACATGTCCTGGTGCCTGGCCCCACTCCTGGCGTCAGGTGTTCTCAGACCCTGGCGCCAGGCTGGCCTCAGCGCCAGGACCAACCCTCGTGTCCTGGTTTTCTACTACTAATAGTCATGCGATTAACAAATTATATCACATCATAAACATTAAATAACACATCAAAGCACATAGCACAACCAGAAAATCAAATCAGGCAATGAACTTTCCTATTTTAGAACAATTACCTAAAATAGAAACCTTTAGTTAACGTACAAATTTTCTGGGTGTTACATTTCTAGTTGTGGCCTGCGGGTACCTTTCACTGCTGGATGCAAGGTACATTTAAGGGCACGGGACGAAGCCCACTGGGCTGACATCAACTTATATTTCTTACAAGTCACAAAATGTCATATTTTTAGATTTCATCCCGGCTGTAACCGGAAAATGGGCTAGACAAGCGATTCTCAGTTTCCAAGTCCAAGTTTTGGTTGAACAAGAAGACAGAGTGCTTACTGGGGCCTAATCTTTAGCAAGAGGCCGCTGATTGAGGCGAACCAGCCGGCACAAAGTCATGATTTTGTGACTAAATACGATAACAAGAAATGTGATAATAAGTTGGTGGCAAGCCATTTTCAGTCCTTGTCCAGTGCCTTGACTTCCTAATCCTTCTGTCTGATGGTCATCAGTCATCACCCAACTCAGCAAATCATGCCCACATGGGCCTTGGTCCTTTAATCTGATATTGAAAATTGGTCACGCTAGATGGACTCAAATGTGATCACCTTCTTATACGTTTGATAGATCAATTGATGATACAAGTACATCTTGCTACTCTTCCATCTACCTCGGCATTCTAACGCTATGCCACAGCACGGATTCAACTACGAGGGGCCGGTCTACTATATTGCATATACTGTTTTGAATCATGTAATTAATGCTTCGTGCCTTATTAAGCATATACTGTACTACTAATAATTTATATCAGCATCAGCATGCACTATATCTCTTTTCTGTCTGTTTCGTACGAAGTCGGTTTTATAATAAATTAATACCCCGTTTCTACACTACCCATCAGCATTATCTTCCTAATGGCTAATACAATGGATTGATTAATCGTTTAATACGTAGCCAACATATCTAAAACGGGAAGACCAATGTCAAAGTAGAGTGAGCACATCCGCAGTTGCTCACCCAACATTCGTCGTAGTAGGACCATGCAGAACACATGCATCATACATGTGATATGCTTAGTGATTCATGATTCATGAAAAGATGTGAGACCCACGAATGAAAGGGAGTTTAGCACGTTGGACTGTCTGAGTAACATCGAGAATTAAGAATCATCCCATCATGTTCGCTACAGCATGCAGCAACAGTCCCCTTGGCCGTCACCGCCAGGAAGCAGAGCCGACGCCACCATCCCAAGGGGCAAGGGCTCCTTTACTGCATTTTCAATCAAATAGCCGTCCAGCGCGACTCCTCCGTTAAATGCACGCACATGGCTAAGACACGACCAGCTCCCCGAATTCTTTGATTTCAGTATTCCTCGGTTTACCACTTCGAAGTTTGGAAGGACAAAAAAAAATATCAGGGAGAACAAGGGAATATGAGCTAGAGAGTGACATTGCCTTCTGGATGCCTGGTACTATAGTACTGGTATCCACTTCTATGAAAATTGGATTCAAGATCTTAGATCGCCTTCTCACCTCCTTTCCTCAATATATTCCAACATATGGAAGGAAATCATGCCGACATTGATGTTGAGTCGATGGCCGGTTGTGGCACACACGTTTAGGCACGGCAACTAGAATTAGCTTTTTTAAAAAACAAAATATGAAATGATTACAGCTAGTTTGTATGTTGCATTTCCAACTATAGTTTAGAATTGAGAGTGCCTGTATGATTTAGCCGATGTGCGTAGGTGTTAAGAATGCTAGTCCTGGTTTTATAATTACAATTGTTAATGTTTAAACTTAGAATTTAAACTAGGAAAATATTTAGCCTATTGGCATTCACCCTGTTAAACAGAGCCCACGTACTGCTGCATGCTTTGCGTTTTAGGCGGCCACACTTTCCCGGAAGGCAGAAGAATTGTTGAAATTTGACTTGAAATTAAACAAATTAATCTAAAATTCTGCGATCGATCGGGCAAAATGACGCGATCGATCGTGTTACGATCGACCGTGATAAACACGATCGATCGTATTTACTGGAATAAAAGGATTTGTGTACCGTGATAAAACGGTCGATCGTATTTTTAGGCTAAATAAGGCGGTAGATCGTAAAGCGATCGATCGGTTTCAAAAACGATCGATCGCATGAGCGGTTACAGAAAAAAATGGCCGTTTTCTCTGCGGAAAAGCGCGTCTCTTCTTCCAGAAAAGGCCCAAATGCGTTCATCTATATATAGAGAACGATTTTCCACAGAGAAGGGTTACAGAAAACAACAAAATAATTCATTCTTCTTCATTTTGATTCTTGGTCCATCATTGAGCAATAGAATCTCCGCTGATTGAGATCCAGTCAGTTTGAGTTGAAGTGCACATTTAAACTGACGGTGTGGTTCGTTGTATCTCGGGAACGGAACGCGATTTTCGCCTGTGCACGGAGGGCGGCGTATCTGTTTCAAGGACAACGCATAGCGTGCCTCGAACCTGGTTCATTCTTATACTCATTCTAGTAAATTTTTGTGTATATATTTGTCAATTTATGTGCATAATTTGGTAGTATTTCAGCCCTCTTTTATGTGACAATCCCAACATTCTTGAAACAGATACGTTTTGTTCTTGTTGATTGAATACTACTGCAATTATGGGTGTTGACAAATCATTGAAGCCTGATAAATTTGATGGAAAGAATTTCATGCGATGGCAAACAAAGATGAAATTTTGGTTGACTCAATTGAACATATTCTATGTTATTTCTAATGTTCATGTGGAAAAAACTGTATCTTCTGAATCTGACAAGACTGCTAGTTCGTCTGAAGTTGGAATTACTAAGCCTGTTGATATTGATAAATTCAAACAAGATGATGAATTATGCCATGGACAAATATTGAGTGTCTTGAGCAATGAGTTATATGATTTGCATGTGAATACTAAATCTGCTAAAGAGCTATGGGATACCCTTGATAAGAAATTTGGAAAGGAGCATGAAGGGGAAGAAAAATATGTTGTAGGCGAGTATTTTGACTACAAGATGGTCGATAACAAATCTGTTAGAGATCAGGTTGTTGAAATACAGAATTTGGTAGCAAAGATCATTGGGAAAGGCATTCCCGTTGACGAGAGGCTCCAAGTTCCGGCGCTTATAGACAAGCTACCACCCTCATGGCAGGATTTCCAAGTTAACTTGAAGCACAAAAGGGACGCAATGTCCGTTGATGATCTTATGGTGGCCATACAGATTGAAGAAAAGCATAGAGGTAAGATGAAAATCTTACAAGGCTCATCTTCTGGGGTTAAAGATAGTGCTCAAGCCAATGTTGTAGAAGGGAAACCAAAGTTTCATGGCAATAAGAAGAACAACAGGAAGTTTAAGAATAAGTCTTTCAAACCTAGTTCAAATATCCATAAGGACAAGAAGTCGAAGGTTTGCTGGGTCTGTGGGAAACCAGGACATTTTGCAAACAAGTGTAAAGAGAAGAAAGGTCAGGACCATAGTCATGGTGGGGCTGCATCTTCTGCTCATGTTAACATGGTTACTTCAGATGACAGGAAGTAAAGGATAGGACTGTGACGATGGGAAACTCCTCTGAGGCTAGAGTTTATGGAGTTGGAAATGTGGACATCCGGTTTACATCGGGGAACACGTTAACTCTTCGTAATGTGTTGCATGTGCCTAGTGTGAGGAAGAACCTTGTTAGTGGAGTACTTCTTAGTAGAGAAGGGTATAAATTAGTGTTTGAGTCAAATAAAGTTGTAATAACTAGACATGGTACTTTTATTGGCAAAGGCTATGTGTGTAATGGCCTCTTTAAACTAAATTTGGTTTCTTGTAATAACTCTTTATTTCAAGTAGATGACTCTTTAGTTTATCATGTTGATTCTTTTGATGTGTGGCATATGAGACTTGGACATGCAAATTTAAATACTATTAAAAGAATGATGAATCTTGATTTGATTCCGAAATTGCATGATGTAACTAGTGATAAATGTGAAATATGTGTTCAAGCAAAACAACCTAGAAAACCTTATAGGTCTATTGATAGGTCTACATGTTTGCTTGAATTAGTTCATTCGGATATATGTGAGTTGAATGGATTAATTACTAGGGGTGGTATGAGATATTTCATTACATTTATTGATGATTATTCTAAATATTGTAATGTTTATTTACTAAAGTCTAAAGATGAGGCTTTTGAGAAGTTTAAGGTCTATAAGATGGAGGTTGAGAATCAAACTGAAAGGCGGATTAAAAGACTAAGGTCTGATCGTGGTGGGGAGTATTGTTCCCTTGAATTTTCCAAATATTGTGAAGATCAAGGAATAATACATGAGACCACAGCGCCTTACTCTCCTCAATCTAATGGAGTGGCAGAAAGAAAGAATAGAACTTTCATTGACATGATTAATTCTATGCTTTCCTCTTCGGGTCTACCGAAAAATTTATGGGGAGAAGCAATTCTTTCTGCTTGTATGATCTTAAACCGTGTACCTCATAAAGGACAAAATACAACTCCCTATGAATTAATGAAAGGAAGAAAACCAAGCTTGAAATTCATTAAGGTTTGGGGATGTCTTGCCAAAGTGAAAATCCCAAACGTGAAAATGGATAAGCTAGGCTCAAAAACATATGATGCAGTATTCATTGGTTATGCACAAAATAGTAGAGCATATCGGTTTTTAGTAATTGGGTCTGATCGGCAGGATTATGCACCTAATACTATTAAGGAGTCCGATGATGCAACATTCTTTGAGAATGTATTTCCTATGAAGGAAAAGAGTAAAGCTGTAGTGCATAAAGAAGATGGTTCATCATCTTCTATTCCAAGAATTGAAGATTCGGATACCAATGTAGAGGTTAGGAGATCTAAAAGAACCAGAATAGAGAAGAATTATGGAGATGACTTTTATACTTATATGGTGGAGATTGAGGATCCTTTGACGTTTAGTGAGGCTATGTCATCTAGTGAATCTTCTTTATGGAAAGAAGCGGTACAGAGTGAGATGGATTCAATTCTTGCACATGGAACGTGGGTTCTAACGAATCTACCTCCAGGGTTTAAACCCATTGGGTGCAAATGGATATTTAAAAGAAAATATTATCCTGATGGATCCATTGAAAAGTACAAAGCTAGACTAGTAGCTAAAGGGTATAGTCAAAAGGAAGGTCAAGATTTCTTTGACACGTATTCTCCTGTGACCATGATAACTACAATTAGAGTGCTTATTGCATTGGCAGCTCATTATAACCTCGAGATCCATCAAATGGATGTCAAAACAGCATTTTTAAATGGTGAATTGGAGGAGGAAATCTATATGGAGCAGCCTGAAGGTTTTGTAGTTCCATGTCAAGAAAGAAAAGTATGTAAGTTAATTAAATCTCTCTATGGGTTAAAACAGGCTCCTAAACAATGGCATCAAAAGTTGGATTATGTTCTTCTTTCTAATAATTTTGTTGTATGTACATCGGATAAATGTTTATATTGGAAATCTTTTAACGATAGTTTTGTGATGTTATATCTGTATGTAGATGATATTTTATTGTTTGGTGATAATGTGGATCATATCAATAAGGTTAAGGGTTTCCTTAACGAGAATTTTGATATGAAAGACTTAGGTCTTGCCAAAGTCATATTGGGCTTAAAGATTGATAGGACTTCTAATGGAATAGTTGTGAGTCAATCACACTATGTGGAGAAGATTCTAAAGAAGTATGGTTACTTCGATAGAAAACCTGTCAGTACGCCGTATGATTCAAGTGTAAGACTAAAGAAAAATCTTGGGGAAAGTGTGTCACAACTTAGATATTCACAGCTGATAGGAAGCTTGAGTTATCTGGCAAACTGCAGTAGACCGGATATATCCTATGCTGTGGGAAGACTAAGTAGATATACTAAGAGCCCTAATGAGTCTCATTGGATTGCCATTGAGAGAGTATTCAGATATCTGAAGGGAAGTGTAAATTTCGGTTTACATTATTCCGGGTTCCCTGCTGTATTAGAAGGATACAGTGATGCTAATTGGGTATCAGATTCTGATGAAACAAAGGCCACGAGTGGTTATGTATTTACACTTGGTGGTGGGGCAGTTGCATGGAAATCTTCTAAGCAAACTGTGATAACAAGATCTACTATGGATGCTGAGTTAGTAGCTCTTGATAAAACTGGAGGAATGGCGGAATGGCTTAGGGATCTATTAATAGATATACCCTGGTTGAATAAACCAATTCCTGGAATTTTGATTCACTGTGATAGCCAATCAGCTCTTGATAAGGTTAAGAGTAAGAATCATAATAAGAGGTCTTCCAGGCATATTGAACTAAGGTATAAAATCTTGCGCAAGTTGACTACATCGGGAGTCATTACCTTAAGTTTCATACGATCAGCGGATAACTTGGCTGATTCTTTTACTAAAGGGTTGTCGGCAGGACAAGTCTTTAACTCATCTAGGGGAATGGGGCTTAAAGCCTATGATTTAAGTCATCGTTAGTAGCAACCCAATCTCTCTGAGTGGAGATCCCACGAAGAAGATTCAATGGGTAACAACAAGCTAATGCGTGATTTGGAGAGCACTACTATAATAAATGTATATGCTCGTTCCCGTGTGATGATGAGAGTGCTCTACTGCATATGAAACAGGATGACGAAAGTCTTAATGAGGTCAAGGCTTAATAAGCAGGGTATTGTTATGCAGATTACCCTTGGAGACTGTCACCTATATGAGTGCCACTGAGGTCGCAGTTAACGAGAACGAGGGCTTGTTCTCTAATGTGCAACTCATGAAAAGATACAAGGCGCATGGCCATAAAGCGCTACCCCGATTGATCTCGAAAAGGGAGTTACTCTAACTGTTAGGTTTGTCAAAGCTCTTGCTCAAAGGTTCAAGTTCAAGACTTAGTTCACTTCGAACTTGTGAGAGTGGCGGCCTACCAAACTAGGTGTAGGTTCAAACCCGCAAGGTACCTATCGCCGAAAACTTAGAGTACTGTTGCTCAATGTTTCATTCATGTGTCGTATGCATTTTAGTGTATAGAATGGTTTAATATCAAGTCATGGTGGGGATTGTTGAAATTTGACTTGAAATTAAACAAATTAATCTAAAATGACGCGATCGATCGGGCAAAATGACGCGATCGATCGTATTTACTGGAATAAAAGGATTTGTGTACCGTGATAAAACGGTCGATCATGTTTTTAGGCTAAATAAGGCGGTAGATCGTAAAGCGATCGATCGATTTCAAAAACGATCGATCGCATGAGCGGTTACAGAAAAAAATGGCCGTTTTCTCTGCGGAAAAGCGCGTCTCTTCTTCCAGAAAAGGCCCAAATGCGTTCATCTATATATAGAGAACGATTTTCCACAGAGAAGGGTTACAGAAAACAACAAAATAATTCATTCTTCTTCATTTTGATTCTTGGTCCATCATTGAGCAATAGAATCTCCGCTGATTGAGATCTAGTCAGTTTGAGTTGAAGTGCACATTTAAACTGACGGTGTGGTTCGTTGTATCTCGGGAACGGAACGCGATTTTCGCCTGTGCACGGAGGGCGGTGTATCTGTTTCAAGGACAACGCATAGCGTGCCTCGAACCTGGTTCATTCTTATACTCATTCTAGTAAATTTTTGTGTATATATTTGTCAATTTATGTGCATAATTTGGTAGTATTTCAGCCCTCTTTTATGTGACAATCCCAACAAGAATTGTTGAAGAGGTCGGCAGAACAGTTAAAGCGAGAGTCGTTTTGTATGATAGCAACTAAGGTTAATGCCATGATACGGCCTCCATGTGACCATATCTGTGTGGAGATTGGATCTCCAGTCTTTAAAGTTCTCTTATGTACGTAGGTAACTATAATTTTACGTTAATGGAGCTAAGAATGGCATGAGCTTACTCGTGTTTTTACGGAGAAGTTGTTTGTGGTATGAGTCAGACCCTCATTTGAGGCAGTGTTTTAAAAACCTGCCCAGCCGGTTCGATCGGAGCTGGGTCGGTCAGGTCGATTGACCCAATTCAGTTTAACCGCCCAGTTGAACCGAGTCAAATTGGTCGGACAGGTCTGAGTTTTAAAACCATGACTCATAGGTTTTAGTCAGGATTAAGTTTTTGTCAACACATTTTAGTTCATTTCTTTTTCTTTACAACATCTTATTTTCTTTCGACATCGATATGACTCATATTTTTTTCTTATTTTTTTCTTTATATGTATAAAAAAATATTTATTTTTTATTTAAAGATTTTACTTTTTATAATGTGATTGTTTTGTTCATTAAATTACTATACATGAAGCATTAGACTATGCAAAATTTTTATATCATATAACATTTTGAGAAGAGAGGTTTTTTTATTTTTTTACATTAATGACGTCAACAACCGATTGAATCCAGTTGGACCTACTCCGCAAGAATTCTGGATCGACAACCAGTCCATTTTTAAAACCTTGCTTTGAGGTGAGGGTAGTTGAAAATATATATTTTTTTTAAAACTCGGTTGTTACATAGACGAAAAGAAGAGAAAGAAAGCCTAAAGAGACTTACGTTTTGTCTCAGACTGATGCTTGATTTTACTTTCTGGTCACGGTTTCGATCGGGAATTCTTTCCTTCGTTGTTTCTCTTGCAGATCTCGATCACAACAGCTGGGCATGGATGGGATCAAGCAAGGAAGAAATAAACTATGGGGCAAAAGACTTGTCTCCACCTCAGTCATCCCTCGCAATCACACGTCGTCTTTTTCTCTCGCAATCACAAGTCGGCCTTCTTTTCTTTCCTTTTCTTTTTTCCCTCTTTTTCGTGTTTCTTTTTTTTGACATCGACTTGCATTAACCATTAACCGGTATTACTATTATGTTTATTTTTTATATGTTTTCGTTATGGCTATGAGCCTTTGACACTATGTCGTCATTCATGAAATGGGATTATTTGAGGCTCTTAAGGAACCCCGATTAAATTTGGAGGGAAGAGCTTGTCGGCAGGAGGAGTAAAGCGCATCTCCTAACCCTTTTTTGCACATTTTCCCCCTTGGCCAGACGTAGACTTACAGGGCCACCAGGGATGAAGTGAAAATATAGTCTTAATACTGCTATTTTGGGTAGAAAGTCGTATGCTTCTTTAATTAGTAGTAACAAAGTAGCTAGGAATATGGACGTAAATGTGGCCAGCAAGTTCTAATTTTAGTATGAGGCTTCTCTGCGTGAGAGGAATCTTCCCACAAGACAACTCTAACGAGATATGAGTACGATGGAGCACATCCCAACTCCCAAGTTAGAAACACCACTATTTTACACAAGTACTTTATGTATTACGTATATTATATATGGAGGCAATATATGGCCATAAAGGGCAGGTAATTCTTAAAAAAGAAAAGGCATCTCTGCATATGAGGAATCCTCTACTAGACAAGTGTTACGGGACATGATAAACTGGGATGAGTGTTAGAAACCCAAGTTAAGTACATCATTACTATTAAAGTATATTGCTATTTGCGTATACAATGATATATTGCATGGGGAAACAAGCAGCGAACCTGCCAAATGGCACACAGGTTTATGAGGAAAGGTGGCAAAGTGGGACAGATGAGTAAATAGAACAGCTGACACCCCATATCGACGCACAAAAGCCTATCCGTCTATTAATTTACCTCTTTTTATTGAGAAATGGTTAGGTACGCATCGCATATGGAAATTAAACTCATGCTCACCACCAAAGATGACAGATTGATACGACCTCCTAAGTTAACCTGAGGGCCACAAATTAAATTTCGTGTCAATTACCGAGTGATGATGAGCATGAAGTCCAGGTGCGGGACGCGTACCTAATAACTTCTCCTTTTTGTTTCTCTAGCTACATGACCTGAACTCTTCCATCCTTAGTGAAAGACAAGACGGCAAAATCTGAAATCTGTGAGGCTCATTAGGGACGGGGCCTATTTTTAATCCGTTTATGGTGCCTGCTCAGTTCCTTTAGCAGCGAAACAGAGAAGTCATGAAGCAAGAAATAGGGCGTAAAGAAAGACTATTTTCATATGCCTCAGGAGAAAAGTGGTATCAAGCCTTGGTTTCTTTTTTGGCATTAAGGCTAGGCCTTAGTTTGTTAGGCAGCTATCCCTGGCCCATTCGGTCGGTGATTTTTGTTTAAAACAAAGGCCAAGTGTAGAATAAATTGAAAAGCCATATGGGGAACCGAGAACCAATCCACAGCTGTCATCTAAGAGACCTTTTCTCAGTCTCTTTGCAATTGATCGAATAGCATGGAGGAGTTCCTGAATTCAAGACTGGACCTGGACATATTTGGAAAGGGGGATTTGGCCGTATGGGGCATATAATTAAGTAAGGAGTGAGTGTGTGCCGTCTGGTGTTATGTGTGGGTCACTGTCCATGGGCTGTTGTGGAAAAAAAAACCCTCTTTGTGATTGGGGGCCCCAGCTTCCTGTCACTGCAAGGAAGGGATACAATAAATTGGATCAATTATTTAACTGCTATCTATTTGTGCGTAAAAACAAGGGAATTGTTCATGTTCATCTGTCAGCCTAGTTCGCGGATTCTAACGTGAAACGTCAGTGGAGCAGGAACCCTTCAGCCAACATGTTGGCAAAAAAAATGGCAAACCCGAACGGGGGATGGATTAAAATAAGGGCTGAAAACGCGTTATGCTATTTCTCCGACCACAGACATGTATAGTAACTGTGACCCTTTACGGAAGTAATGGAATGAGCAATTCCCGTTTCTGATGGGCCCAGGCCCCAGGCATATCCCCAAAGGTGATGATCTTTTTTTGTTTTCATAATTATTACAAAGTTGGATGACTAATTGGTTGTGGCATGCTGGTGAGATCATACATATATGTATATATAGTAGACGCTTACATTTGCATTAATCGTCGCGTACAAGGAACGGTATCCATACTAATTACAGCACAGCCATAATAATAAATCAGTGATTAGGAAGCTATTTCATCAAGTCAAAAGCAAGGTCGAAGAAGGAAAGAAAAAGAGGGCGGGGCGGCACGACAGGGCAGCGAGGCAAGAGGCAGAAGCAGCGGGATCGACTGCTGTCTCTTCTTAGTATATAAGGGGAATGGGGATAATAGAGCCGCTTTAGGAAGAGGAGGAGAAGAGCGCGGGGGTGCGACTGCTGTCTGTCTGTGAGGTGTTGCTCGCTCGTTCGTTCGTCGTGAAGACGAGAGCATTCTCTACCCCATTTCTCTCCTCTTTTTCTCTCCGCCACACTTTTGATGACTCTTAATTAACGCTCGTTCCAACAAGTCGTCGTCCTCTCATCTCCCCATTTTCCTTCTTAATTTTCATCCCCAGTGAGAGAAAGAGGTCGTTAAATGAATGATATGTTTGCATCCTAGACAGATAGATAGATAGATAGATAGATATTGGATGATGGTTGCAGAGTGAAAAGAAAAAAGAGTAGTTGCGTGCGCCTGGCCCCGGACTCTGTTCCAGATATCAGACCCACACAGTTCCTCTGCTGCTCTTTGGTACTTTCTTCTGCTCTCTCTATCTCTGACCCATTCTCTTTATCTTTTTCTCGTACCACCTGCAGGTTGTTTTTCAGCACCGCTTTTTCAACACCAATCGATTTAGCAGCAATGGAATTCGTTTGATCGTGTGGCATTCATTTGTCTCACCTATGTGTGTGTTTAAACATTTTGCGCCAAATAGTTATAATGTTCATTTTTCTTATATTTTCTCATCAGAGCTTCTGCTATCCAATCCTTTCTTCTTTTATCAATAATGCCGAGCTGAGCTCTGCGACAAATTTGAGATCTTATACTCCTGATTCTCTTCAGGATGCTGAAAATTCACCTTCTCACCATCGTCCTCGCATTGTTTGCTTTTATCTGCAATTAGATCTTGTTCTACGATCTGATCTTTCTTTTTTCCAGAAGAAAAAACGATGCCGAGGACATAACAATGCTTCTCACGAATATTTTGAAAAAAAAACATGCTTCTCACGATTCATCTTTTTTGTGCACCAAATCCTTTCCTGGGAATTTTGTGAATTGCAGTTTCATAAATAGCTCCTCTAGATCGACTTGTAGATCTAGGAAGAAGAATTTACTTATAAAATCTCGAAGAGCATATGGCTTCATTTCAGCTTCCAGAGTTTATAGTACAGATGCAAATTAATCTATTCTTAACCACAAAGTCTAATGCTAGTACTTACTTCGTATATCTCAATTGCCCTTTGTTAGTTTTAGTTTAATCTTATGGCGCATTTCGCATTAACATAATAGACTCGGAAGTCTTCAGAACAATTAATATTTTTTTCACCATAGTTATCAAATGCTCTGTTTTAACATCAATTTACTCATCTGCAGGCTACAATGTCGGACAAAATCAAGAGTAAAGACTTCAAGTCAGCTCCCTATGCTGAGAAGCGATCTCACCTTCTTTCCTTGTCCTTTTTGCTCATTACCCTGTGTGGACTTTCCTTCTATCTGGGTGGCATCTTCAGCTCTGACAGGAGCAAAATTCTCTTAAAGGATATTTCTGTATCACTTCATTCTTCTTCCAAGGATTCCTCGTCTGCTGCTCTGCAGATGAAACCTGTTGTGTTCCCTGAGTGCAGCAAAGACTACCAAGACTACACACCTTGCACAGATCCAAGGGTATTTCACAGTGTTTTGGCGTGCTTTCTTATCTCATCCACGTCTTTTGGTGCCTGTGTGGATTGTTTTTGTCACGTCAAACTCATTTCAGCTCCCTTTTGAACTGTTTCAGCGTTGGAGAAAGTATGGTTACTACCGGCTGACTTTGCTGGAACGCCACTGTCCTCCAGTGTTCGAGAGGAAAGAGTGTTTAGTTCCTCCACCAGACGGATATAAGTCACCAATTACTTGGCCAAAGAGCAGGGATCAATGTTGGTATAGGTAATACATTGACCTATTTTTTTCAGTTATCTTGAAAAGCTTAAATATATCACTTCTCTACATTCTTCCAATATTTGTGGAGGTAATTTCATCAAGAGTGGTTCTGCAAGCAATTTTTAATTTTTCTTCCATCTTATGTGCATTTCAGAAATGTGCCTTATGACTGGATTAATAAGCAAAAGTCGAACCAGAATTGGCTGCGCAAAGAAGGGGATAAATTTCTTTTCCCAGGTGGAGGTACTATGTTCCCAAAAGGAGTCAGTGCATATGTTGATGCAATGCAAGATCTAATTCCTGGAATGAGAGATAGGACTATCCGTACTGCCATTGATACAGGATGTGGGGTGAGTTGTCTCCTTTCTGTTATACTCCTTCCGTCTGGAATTATTATCACCATAAGGTTTTCCAAAATGAACTAATCTTAGTTAGTTCATTCTGAAAATCTTTGTGGTAACAATAATTCCGGATGGAGGGAGTATAATTTACTTACACAAAATCATAAAGTCAAAGATATTACGATCATAAGTGGGAGTATATTAGATAATACCAAGCTGTTTGTGTTATAAGTTGCTTCACAATTGCATACACACCGAAGATCATAATTCTTATCTGTTTTAACTAGTGCATTTTCCCTTGTGAATTCATCGAAGATAATTTGTTTCAATATGCTTTCTTTTCATGTCAATATTGTTAGAGTATTATACTTGCCTGTACTTTGTGTACGTAATTTAGTAATCTGTTTGCATTAGAGAGGGTAGGTTTAGTCTTTAATTTACAACATAGACATGCTTGAGCAAATATACTCTAACAAATATGATTGAGTACTTAGTTTCTTCAAGGTGTTGAATCTGGATTATATGCCTAAATACTGGAATTGGCTAACATAATTACAGGTGGCAAGTTGGGGAGGTGATTTGTTGGACAGGGGGATATTGACAGTGTCTCTTGCACCAAGAGACAATCATGAAGCTCAAGTTCAGTTTGCACTGGAACGTGGTATCCCTGCCATCTTGGGTGTCATTTCTACGCAGCGCCTTCCATTCCCATCCAACTCATTTGACATGGCCCACTGCTCCAGATGCCTTATACCATGGACTGAATTTGGTATAACTTCCTCCTTTCGTCCTCTGTGTGCATTTGAAAGACATAATCCTGCGACTCATTGTTTTGGCCTTCCTCTATAGGTGGGATTTACCTGATAGAAATACACAGAATACTTCGGCCAGGAGGTTTCTGGATCCTTTCAGGGCCACCTGTAAACTATGAACACCGCTGGAAAGGATGGAATACAACCATTGAGGAACAGGAAAAGGACCATAATAAGTTACAGAAATTGCTATCTAGCATGTGCTTTAAACTGTATGCCCAGAAGGCTGATATTGCTGTTTGGCAGAAGACTTCAGACAAGGGTTGCTATGATAAGCTTAATGCGAATGCCTACCCACCAAAATGTGATGATTCAACTGAAGCAGATTCGGCATGGTACACACCTATGCGCTCCTGTCTCAATGTTCCCAACAAAAATTTGAACAAAATTTCACTGAAGTCCACTCCAAAATGGCCTGAGCGCCTTCATGTGACACCAGAGCGTATTGCGGTGGTTCCTGGTAGTAGCTCGAGTGCATTTAAGCATGATGACAGCAAGTGGAAGGTCAGGGTAAAGCATTATAAGTCCTTGCTACCAGCACTTGGTACTGAGAAGATACGAAATGTTATGGATATGAATACACTATATGGTGGATTTGCAGCTGCACTTATTGATGATCCTTTGTGGGTTATGAATGTGGTCTCTTCATACAGCCTAAACTCCCTAGGCGTGGTGTATGATAGGGGACTGATCGGCATCCTTCATGACTGGTATGTGAATGCTTATGCTTCATCTGGTTCCTATCCTATGTTAAGTACATTCATGATGTGTATGCTAATGCTTAAAATATTGACTAATATGTCGATTGCTTTATGGTAGGTGTGAGGCGTTCTCAACTTACCCTCGAACGTATGATCTCCTGCATCTTGATGGTCTTTTTACAGCCGAAAGTCAGAGGTAAAGAAGATTTGCTAATTCGTTTATTTTATTTTTTGCACATGAGGAATCCTCAAATTTAGAAACAACTAAATGTACTGTATTACTCAGATCTTAGCTTTGCAGTCTTTTCATATGTATCTACATTTGATATGACAAGACAGCAGATGAATCTCTTTTTTCTATGGTAGATGAAATTAACTTGTTCTGGGCTATGAATTTTTGTGACATTGTTATGCATTATATACCTTCATAAAACCATTAACAAAGTAGAAAACAAAGGGATGCAGAAAAGTCATCGTGCTGTTATTAGTATGCATGTATATAGCTTCCATACCCACTGCCTGCATAAGCGAGGATAAATTATTAGTCTGCAGAAGGATCAAATGCGCTGGTATAGTATGCATATATAAAAAAAATTATGCTGGTTTAGTTGTTCGAAGATCTGTGACAATTTATTTTCTTCTTAAATTTCTGCATTCTAAATGCAGTTGTCCATCTTCATATGCATACAGTGACTTGGTATGAGAATTAATACTAGCAAGTCACCAATGTGGCAGGTGTGAAATGAAATATGTGCTTATAGAAATGGATCGAATTCTGCGTCCGAATGGATATGCTATTATTCGTGAATCCAACTATTTCCTGGGGGGCATATCGACCATTTCCAAGGGGATGAGATGGAGCTGCCAGAAGCACAACACAGAATATGGTGTGGAGAAGGAAAAAATTTTGATATGTCAGAAGAAGCTTTGGTATTCTAGCCAAAAGTGAATGACACTGAGCATGGAAGAAGCCATCCCAAATTTTCTCTGAGGTTAATATATCTGGCAATTACCATTGAAAAATCCTTCCTGGCGGCATATATGTGGTTGAGCGGCCATTTTTCACAATTCGTCACTCAAGGAAATCCGCAGTAGCACTTCGCTGGAAGAGAAATGCCATGTCTCTACTAGGTGGACCACTGCTCGGATGATTTGCTATCCGATTCATTTGATTTTTACTACTCTGTTATATATTATTCTTTATATGAAGCAACAAGCCCGGAGAAGTGAGACCTCCGAATTGGATAAATAGTGTTTTTCTTTTTATTTTGTGCTTTATACTAGTGTTATTCTTTCTGTAATGGATGATAAAGGGCAAGCCTCAAGGTTTGCAGATAGTTCCAAGTAACGTTGTTTTGCGGACAGACTTCACCAATGGTTGGATCTAAACTAAGATTTTTTTTTGGTTCAAACAATAACCAACTGGAGTTTTCTCTCTATCATGATTTATTTTTTCCTTGCCTTCCGTTCTTACATGATTCATTTTTTCCCTACCTTTTTGTGCATTGAAGTTATAGTAAGTTACAATCGTTATAAAAGCATTTCTTAGGTCCGTTAGTTCTGATTTGAGAATTGGAAAGCGGAAAAAAAGAGGGTCTGAAAAAGTATTGGATCAGTTTACCTAGACCGCGGACAATTTTATTGAAATTGGAATATACATATACTGAATATGCTAGCAGTTACATGATTAGATGCGCTACTAAACTTCCCCCCTACAACACCAATAAAAGAGTGAGGATAATGAGACCATCATAGGAGAGTTGTGGATAATCTGTACGTTTCGACTAACTTAGTTTCTAACATGTATCAGAGCTAGAAGGTTCCGGTCTCGATCCCTGTCCCTGCCCTTCCCCACGCCCCCAGCCCCTACTTCTGCATGTGAACGTGCAAGCTCCTTGCGTTTATTCAATCGTTGCCTGGCTTCATACATAGGTAGGAGGCATCTTTCTAACATGTACTCCCTCCGTCCGGAATTATTATTAGTTCATTTTGAAAAACCTTATGGTAATAATAAATCTGGACGGCAGGAGTAAGAATTTTAAGGAACGCGAAGGCCAATGGGGATGCTTTGGTTTGACAAATACAATTCAGTGGTTAAAAAGAAGCACAACTATCATTCATCGGGAATAGTTTGAGGATTGAATACCAGAGGCAAAGATTGGAATACAATGGTAGACAAATAATCTGCTAACTGAAGGGTTGATTGAGAGTCAAAGGTGTTTCGGGTTCTTCCCCACATTCCAAGCAGTGTATGCAACAGATAGAAGTCAAAGATTCGGATGGTCTAACAATCAAACTTCTGATGAGTCCATGCTAAAACAATGTTCTGAAACTGTCAGCATTAGTCTAATATGAAACCAAGAAATGACTACATGACTTATGGATTATGCTATTTGTGGCACTGAAGAATTATTTGTAGAGGAGTTTCATTGATTATTGTAACACAATGGACTTTTGGAAGATACTAGAATACCAGCAAGTTTATAAGCAAATCTAACAGACAGGAAAACTGCATAATCTGCTCCATATAATTTCAGATGGTTGGTATGAAAATGTTGTTGGGATTGTCACATAAAAGAGGGTTAGAATACTAACAATTAAATTGACAAATATCTCTATAAAAATACCAGAGTGTAAAAGAGAAAAATCCGGTTTGAGGCATGCTATGCACTGTCCTTGAAAGAAATACGCCGCCCTCCGTGCATAGGCAATCAAAGGCGTTCGGTTCCCGAGATACAACGAATCACATTGTCAGTTTAAATGTGCACTTCAAATCAAACTGACTAGATCTCGATCAGAGGAGATTTTATTGCTCAATGATGGACCAAGAATTTAGAGAGAAAAAGAAAGCGTATTTGATTTACTTCTGTAACCCCTTTCTGTGATTTTTCGATCTCAATATATAGAAGGACTCTGTCAAGTTTTTTTTCTGGAAGAAGAGACACCTCTTTTTAAGCCAAGATGGATGTTTTTTCACGATAACTGTCGTACCGATAGATCACTTTTTCATGCGATTGATAGGGACGAATGCAAAACAAAGTTATAAAAAAGACAGTAAATATGATCAATCACTTTTGTGTCCTATTGATCACTTAATGATCAATCACTTAGCGATCGATCACTTTCGCTCATGTATATCAAGCGGATCAATCGCGTCAACTTGGCCGATCGATCGCCTCATTTTTTATTTAATTTCAAATTAAATTTCAACAATCCCCACCATGACTTGATATTAAACTAATCTATACACTAGAATGCATACGACTCATGAATGAGACATTGAGCAATAGTACTTTAAGTTTTCCGCGATAGGTACCTTGCGGGTTTGAACCTATACCTAGTTTGGTAAGCCGTCACTCTCACAAGTTCGAAGTGAACAAAGTATTGAACTTGAACCTTAAAGCAAGAGCTTAGACAAACCTAACTGTTAGAGTAACTTCCTTTTTGAGATCATTTGGGGTAGCACTTTACGGCCATGCGCCTTGTATCTTTTCATGAATTGCGCATTAAAGCAATAGCTTTGACAAACTTAACTGTTAGAGTAACTTCCTTTTCGAGATCATTCGGGGTAGCGCTTTACGGCCATGCGCCTTGTATCTTTTCATGAATTGCGCAAAGAACAAGCCCACATTCTCCTTAACTGCGACCTCAGTGGCACTCGTATAGGTGACAGCCTCCGAGGGTAATCTGCATAACAATACCCTGCTATATAAGCCTTGACCTCATTAAGACTTTCATCAACCTCTTTCATATGCAGTAGAGCACTCTCATCATAACACGGGAATGAGCATATAATATAATAAAATAATGCTCTCCAAGTCACGCATTAGCTTATTGTTATCCATTGAATCTTCGTTGTGGGATCTCCACTCAGAGAGATTGGGTTGTTACTAACGATGACTTAATCATAGGCTTTCAGCCCCATTCCCCTGGATGAGTTAAGGACTTTCCCTACTGACAATCCTTTCGTAAACAAATCAGCTAAATTATCTGCTGATCGTATGAAACTTAAGGTAATGACTCCCGAGGTAGTCAACTTGCGCAAGATTTTATACCTTAGTTCAATATGCTTGGAGAACCGTTTATTATGATTCTTACTCTTAACCTTATCAAGTGCTGATTGGCTATCATAGTGAATCAAAATTCTAGGAATTGGCTTATTCAACCAGGGTAGATCTATTAAAAGATCTTTAAGACATTCCATCATTCCTCCAGTTTTATCAAGTGCTACTATCTCAGCATCCATAGTAGACCTTGTTATAACAGTTTGCTTTGAAGATTTCCATGCAACCGCCCCACCACCAATTGTAAACACATAACCACTCGTGGCCTTTATTTCATCAGAATCTGATACCCAATTTGCATCACTGTATCCTTCTAATACAGCAGGGAACCCGGAATAATATAAACCGTAATTTACACTTCCCTTCAGATATCTGAACACTCTCTCAATGGCAGTCCAATGAGACTCGTTTGGGCTCTTAGTGTATCTACTTAGTCTTCTCATAGCATAGGATATATCTAGTCTACTGCAGTTGGCCAGATAACTCAAACTTCCTATCAGCTGTGAATATCTAAGTTGTGACACACTCTCCCCACAATTTTTCTTTTGTCTTACACTAGAATCATACAGTGTACTGACAGGTTTTCTATCGAAGTAACCATACTTCTTTAGAATCTTCTCCACATAGCGTGATTGACTCACAACTATTCCTTTAGAAGTCCTATCAATCTTCAAGCCCAGTATGACCTTGACAAGACCCAAGTCTTTCATATCAAAATTTTCATTAAGGAAACTCTTAACCTTATTGATATGATCCACATTATCACCAAATAATAGAATATCATCAACATACAAATATAGAATCACAAAAAAATTATCAAACGACTTCCAATATAAGCATTGATTGGTTGAATTTTTAACTATTTACTCGCAATCGCACGAGACTACGTATAGACTAGTGGTAACGAGGTCGAACCCAAAGGACTTGGACTGATTCAACTTAATTCTAATGAAAGATTTGATTTTTTTATGAAACTAGTTATAACAGAATGAAAAGTTCTAATTTAACAAAGCAATGAAATTTATGTGAAAATAATATGATGAGAAATATATTAAGACTTCGAATCCACCCAAACCAAATAGCTTTCCTCTCCGTTAAACCCGTACAATTCCAAGTGATCAATTATCCGTGCCCCTCTTGAAGTCACGAATAATCATAATGTGTGCAGCCCTCTCTAACATGCAACTAAACAATTAAATCTAACTTAATTAATCTCCCTCTCTCGAGCAAAGATCAATCATAAAAATGCAATCTTTATTCAAATAATACCTTGGAATTCGCTAAGACTTCTCGAACATTAACAAACCCTTAGTTTAATTTCACTAACAATTACTCTACCCTCTCTCGAGCAACAGAATAATCGTAACAAAATATTAAGCATATGGAATAAAAATCACAACTTTAGAATTGCAAATAAATATTGAGAGTCAAACAATCAGCAGGGCTTCATCTAATCTTAGTACAAATGAAATTTAGTTAAACATAGATGAAAAGGAAGAAAAAGCCTGGTTCGTCGAATTGGTCATATGCAGGAACACTGTTCACGTGCACTGTTCACGGATTTGTAGCACTTCGCAAACAGCACCCAAAATCACTCCTTTCTGGCTCTGTCTTCCTCTCCTCCGGCCGCTCCTTCTCTCTCTCTCTCTCTTCCGGCCGAAACCCCACCGGATTCCGGCGCAAATAGTACCCAAAATCCCCTGTTTTCCGGCCGATTGTCCACGCACAAAAACTCTATTTTTTTTCTGTTAAAGCTCTCCCCGTTCTCGTCTCTGATTTCTCTCTCGTATTGTTCTGGTTTTATAGGCGCCAACATCCCAAATTGAGCACAATCCAAGTTCAGCACGATTCTGCTTTTTTTTTCCGATTGAGCACCCTCCATAGTCCTATTCCGGCAAGACTCTTCCTCCTTTTTCTTGTCTGCCTCGCCCATGGCCGCAACTGTAACCCCCGAAAAATCGGTATGTCTATGAAAACTGCTATTTTAGGAAACTGGGCTAAAATAGAAAAGTTTTCGTATCTGTGTGACTACTGGTCTGGTATCTCTTTTTGGTTGTGTGGAACTTTATTTTGATGTTTGTTGGTCAATGGGATCGTTTAACCAGATTAGGCAGGTTTTTCCGAGCGCGAGGACTAGGCCTGGCCCTGTAAACCGTCTGACGCCAGGGTTTGGATACACCTGACGCCAGGACCACTTGAGTGCCAGGGCAGGGGCTAGTCACGCGTGCAAGTACACATGTGGCGGAGCCTATTGGACGTGCTACCAGGTGTGGTACTCATGCACGGTAGAACTGCACATCACGCGTGTAAGTCATCTTAACTGTTCATCGGAAGACTGTGATCTAAGACGCGTGAGAACCATTAGAGGGCCACGTGGACCCTGTAGTGGTGCGCCACCTCGTGGATGTCATGGACATCTTTGGGCCCACGATTTGGAGGACCAAATAGTGGGGAATTTTTTTTAAATTTCATTATTTGTAAATATTGGATTACTCTAATTTGCAATTGATTTGATTAGGGTTAAATGGGGTATTAATTGGCAAATAAGGGATAAGGTTTTGGATGCCTTGAGAAGGCTGACTTGGCCTCCCATATATAGGGCTGGCGCCAAGTTTGTAGCATAAATTTAAACCCCTTTATATGGTATTTAAGTGGGGTGTTACATAGGTATTTTTGGTAGTATTTAATGGGGGTAAATTCCTACTTTAATGGAATCAAAACCGAAATCAGTTTAGAGGGGATCTCGCCCTAGCTGTTTTGGAAGGGCTGAAGGTAAGTATGGCCATTGGATGAGATGAAGTGGACGGTGGGGATCATCATGGAAAATCCATATAAACCACACAAGAGGAGGTCGGCCATTTTCCTTGAACCGGCAGCCTTGCACTCTTGTGTGGTGAGTTTTTCTCCTTCATCTCATTCCATCCTCTTTCTCCTCTTCCAAACAGTAAGAACTTTTCTTTTCTTTGAAGAAATACTAGTGTAGTGGATCGGTAAAGTCTAGATCGTGGTACGAGGTGGATCGCGAAGCACACTTGAGAATTATCGGTTGTCTTTCAAAGAGGTAGGATACATTTTTACTCAAGTTGTCATACCTATATATTCTGTTTTGATGTGTGATCCTACATGCTCTTGTCGGATATGACATTTGTGTATGTTAAGATTTCTTGAAAGTAATGAAAGTTCATATTTTTTTTACCTATGTTCCACATATGTACAAATCGATGGTATGAACCAAGTATAGTTCGATGTGCATGGCCTAGATATGTGATCTGTAATACATATTGCTCATGTGTTTGGCTTGTTCGATTCTTTTTGGATCTGATGCCTTGCTGTCCAGAAATTCCTGTCTTGTTATTTGACCTTTAATTGCCTTCTTAGTTATGGCATTCACTAAATTGGGTAGTAATATGTATAGGAATTGATAAACAACATGAATGAATGTGTCATGGAATAAGAAATTTGATTCGATATTTCTCTGTCCAGAGATAATGGTCTCTGCTTTTTGGTGTAATGGTGTTCCTTTCCGTCTGGAATTAATTGTCTTAATCATTGAATATGACAATCATGATAAGGTTTAGAATCAATTCGTATAGGTAATGAAAGCCTAACTTATATACTAAAAACAAATACTGGATTGGTTACATATTTCAGATATCATACCTAGGTGGGAGGGTCTGATAATTAGTACTATCATGAGTGATTAGTATATCTGATTAATTACGCAATTAAGGATGAAATTGGAGACTTAATTAAGCCTCGGCCAGGAACTTTCCTGCGCAGGCAGTCAGTAATGAAAAATACGTAACGAATTCCATAAAATTCAGAAAAATACGTTCTTGGTTGGGTTGTAAAATAGACTCATCAGGAAACCTACAGTAAAAATTTCAGATCAGGATTCACTCTGTAAAAATTGTATCCAGTGCTGGAATGGTACTGTTGTATGCAGGACAGTGTAGTGAACTAAGGGTAATGCACTAGTATTATTACTATGGGATTAATTGATTTATACAATGTAATACAAATTGAACAGAATCACTACTATTATGATAGAATTTTTACTCCTTAAGAGATCAGGGATTTAAGTCCTAGCCTTCGTGTCATCTCCTTCATGTCTTTAGTTCGCCCTGACAAGCGGCATTGAAATCCTTAATTAGGGTTTTGCTCTAAACCCTAGTTATTCGTGCTATTCATAAACTCTCAAAGTCACAAGCAGTATAGGATCCTTTTCTAGGGCCTTGCATATCGAAGATTTCTTTGAGTTAAGCTACTGACTTAGACCAGTTATTAGAGTGGAGTCTTGGAAGGCGAGCTATACAACTACTTCAGTTATGAGTCATGTGTTGATGACAAGTTCGGACAGTTGAAGTTCAAATTTCTGGTTGTCTTGAGATATTGACATCTCGTTGGCACTCCTATAAGGGTTTATTCTCAAAGGGGAAACCTTTGATGATTTTTCATACAACCTCTGTTATTGTACGTTTGCGTTTAAACCTCTGAGAACTATTTCTTCCACAAGAGTCATGAGATAACTCTTCAAGTGGGAATCCTAGTATGCTCCAGAGCCATTGCAAGATCCTTCGTGATCTCCGATTTTGTGAACCTCTATAGTTCAGCCGATGACAGCAACGCATACGCTTAGGCTGTATGACATTACGGAAGGTCTGCAGTCTCCGCCCATTGTGCCCGTAAGCACCGATGGGGTCAGCATCCCTAGACGCATGGCCGGGTTCCTCTGTAGAACCTCTAGGATGATCTGGTATTAGATGTCCATAAGGGAAGTGGACTGACCAGCGAGCAGAAGTTGTTGACTCTTTACACACTGTATGTTGGAGTCTATTTCAGTTATTACTTTGACCTTTACAGATGAGCTATCAGGGATTGAGTTAGTAGATTGTTGATTTTCTAAAACCTGATTATGATCCTATAATACTCTTGATATTAAACCTCTTTTCCGTTGAATTGTTAATCTTTTATCAGTGGGGTTTTTGGTATCCTACTGAGTATTTCGAATATGCATCCTTCGATGCAGGAATTAAGAAAGAATGATGCTGAGCAAGTTCGAGTGGAGTCGTCTACAAAGTCGGCAATAATTACTTTTATTTCATGATTTTAGTGGTTGAGCTTGGTTATTTGTGGCCTGCGTGCCTGGCTGTTAATGTCTTTTCTTTGATAACATTTCATCTTTTGTAATAATTTAAACTATTAGAGATTTAACTTTGTTATTTACTGGTTTGAGTACAATGAATATTATTTAAGTCAGCGATCCAGCAAATCTATATTTGTAAATAGGAATGTGGTTAACTGAGTATTCGGTCCGTCCCGGCTTCCATCCCGATCTTTTAGTATTGGTTCATCGTTTCCGCGTATTATCGGGGTTTGGAAATTGGGGCGTGACAGCAACTGCTTCTTTCACCGTCTGCCTCTTCGCTATCATCGGCGTCGTCTTCGCCTTTCGAGCCCAGCCGCCTCTCGACCCTTGCCATCGCTTCATTAGTCGAACAGTCCACCATCGATTTCACCGCCGCTGCTACTTCGCTGCCTCGAGCTCCGCCGCCATGATCGTCTCCATCGCCTCCATGATCGTCGCCGTCGCCGCTTCCGAACCCAGCCGCCATGATCGTCGCCGGGGCCTCGCCGTCCCGCCTTTCTTGCCGGCGCTCGAGCTCTGCTCGAGCACTGCTCTGCTTCTGCAACAGACCGCCCGAGCTTCGGCTCGGGCTGTCTGTTCTTTTCTTTTTTTCTTTTCTGAACCGAACCGGAACTGAACCGGTCAGTTCAGGTTCAATTTCTTTCTTCTTTTTTTTCTTTTTCTTATTTAAAACCCGTCGTATTGACTCCATCCATCGGATCTTCGATCTCGGCACAGAAACGGTTTGGCGCGTATCCACTCTTGACGATATGCATTTGGGACTTTTAAAACCTGCGCGGATAAAATTAAATATTAAATTAGACGCATAATAAAATGTGAAATCATAAAATCCAATTAACGCATCTAAATTAATCAATTAAGCGCATTTAATTATTAATCTCCTAATTACTCACCTAAAATGAATAACCATTAATAATCCTCACTTTCAACCAAAATTACGACCAAAATATAGGTAGAAAGGCATATAAAAATGTGTTTATTTTGTAGATATCAAATACCCCCAAACCTATATTTTGCTAGTCCACGAGCAAAATAAAATCAAGCAAGGAAAACAAAAACAACTAAAGTAACTAATGCATAAAAGTAAACACCACTTTCGTAGGGAACACGATTGCATTGAGCGTATGCAACAAGCCGTTAAACCTCTAGGTGTCCCTAGTAGGACGAGTGTTGTCTCGTGAGGGTTTGCAGCCATGCTACCCACAAACATGTATTTATGAATCTAATTAACCTAAGTGTAAAAACAAAGCAAAATTAAAACATTGCAAAACAAACAAACCTATTATCCCTTCAAATGCAAACTACAATGCTTAAGAGAATTAACCACACGTACTTGGTTCATAATCAACAGGAATATAGAAGCCCTCAAGTAAGTGGTTTTATTCCACACTTTCATCTTGGAAATTTCTGCTCAATATGATATAGCGTGATAATGTAAATAGTAAAAGTGTAGAACATTGTAGCAATACATTCTACATTTCCGTCTTACACATATCCAGTGTTACCCATTAACCAAAGAACATCAGAATCTACATAGTCATCCCAATCTTTAGGTTCATGATAGCACAAATGCCTGCGCGCCTCATTCGGGTCCAACATTCTAGATTTGAGAGGATAATACACCATAGATTTTTTTTCTTTTTTTTTGACTTTAAGATGCTTAGGTTTAGCAATGACTCAGGCCAATGACTCCCAACCAGTTGGCTTAGGGCATTAGGTTTTAAGAGACCGCTTCGGGCCCGAGCATTAGCCTAAGTTAAACCTATAAAGTCAAGCAGCCCCTTTCTTTCGTTTTGTTTTCAATTATTTCATTTTCACACATTTTTTCAGCATTCATTTTTTTCAGCATATCTTTACTTCGTCCAGGTTGTATTATACTCTCAACCTATTTCCGGTTCCAGCCCTTGCCATAGCCAAGTAAATGGTCTATCATGATCTTTTAAGCTCAAAGAACAACTACATATCACACAATGACTCTGACTAAAGACATCCCACTGAAGATTAGTATTCAACAAATCTCTAGAGGGTATTACTTTATGTACTAGTGTGTGTAAGTGAGTTTTATTAGTTCAAGCACCTGTTCCAAGAGGACTGTAACAGAAATATACTGCTTAGTTAAGTTCTCTATCCTCCAGTATACTTACTCACACTTCCAATGTAAATTAATCTCTTAAGAATTGTAAAATGCATCATAACGGGATAAACTATTAAAACCTAGGAAAAATACTAACAAACAACCTAAAAACTATCTTTTTTCTTCCTTTTTTTTCAATTTTTTTTTCAATTTTTTTTTTGGAATAAACGAAAACATATGATAAACACTTCTTTGCTACACCCCCAAACATAAACTAAACATTGTCCTCAATGTTTACCAAAATAATACTACAATGAATAGTAAAAGAAAAGAAGTGAGGAAAGAAGTCACCTGAATGGAGAGCCTCATTGTAGATGTAAAGCATGAAACACATAAGCGAAGAATGAGAAGATAATATAAATATGGAAAAATTAAATTCACCCCCAAACCTCGGGTGGTAGCATCCCCACATAGGTAAGAAATAACCTACAATAAAAATAAAAACAAAATAAAAAACAAACAAGAAAATAAAATTTTGGGTTGCCTCCCAAGAGCGCTAAGTTTTACGTCTTCAGCCAGACCACGACCTTCAATTCACTCAGGGATCTTTGGGTCGTCCAAGGGATAGATGATCTCCTGGTCAAAATTGTCTGCTAAGTACGGTTTTAATCGTTGACTATTAACTTTGAAGATACTGCCATCCTTCGGGTTTTGAATTTCTACTGCGCCATAGGGGAATACTTGTTTCACAATGAATGGTCCCGACCATCGAGAACGGAGTTTCCCAGGAAATAGATGCAATCGTGTATTGTAGAGCAAAACTTTTTGATCAGGCTGAAAAGACTTTGTTAAAATAGATTTGTCATGAAAAAGTTTAGTCTGTTCTTTATAAAGTTTTGCACTCTCATAAGCATCGAGACGCATCTCCTCCAATTCATTGAGTTGCAATTTGCGTTCAGACCCTGCTTTATGCATATCAAAGTTCAAAGCCTTGATTGCCCAATATGCACGGTGCTCTAACTCCACTGGTAAGTGACAAGCTTTCCCAAAAATGAGTCGATAAGGCGACATACCAATGGGAGTCTTGTATGCAGTCCTATAAGCCCACAAAGCATCATTTAAGCGCAAGGATCAATCTTTCCTATCAGGTCTAACAGTTTTTTCAAGAATTTTTTTAATCTCCCGATTAGACAATTCCACCTAACCACTTGTTTGGGGATGATATGGAGTAGCGACCTTATGTGTAACAGAGTACTTTTTCAGTAGGGCTTCAAAAGGTCTATTACAAAAGTGAGTGCCTCCATCACTAATAATTACTCTTGGGATCCCGAAGCGACAAAAAATGTTATCTTTTAAAAATTTTACCACAACCTTATGATCATTTGTCTTAGTTGCAATTGCTTCGATCCATTTAGAAACATAGTCTACTGCAACTAAAATATAAAGGTGTCCAAAGGATTGTGGAAAGGGTCCCATGAAATCAATTCCCAAAACATCAAAGAGGTCCACCACAAGAATGGGTTGGAGAGGCATCATATCTCGTCGAGAGATAGATCCTAATCTTTGACATCTATCACAAAATTTGCAGAACTCATGAGCATCCTTAAACAAGGTTGGCCAATAGAATCCACTCTGCAAAATCTTGGCAGAGGTTTTCTTGCCTCCAAAATGTCCCCCGCATGCTTGAGAATGACAAGAATGTAAAATACTATGAAACTCATTCTCAAGCACACATCGCCTAATTACCTGGTCGGAACATATTTTAAAGAGGTACGGATCATCCCAAAAATAAGATTTAACCTTAGAGAAGAATAAATCTTTGTGATGTTTTGTCCAATGGGATGGAATCTGACCTATGGCAAGGTAGTTCAGAATGTTGGCAAACCAAGGTGTTTTAATTTGGGAGATGGAAAACAATTGTTCATCAGGAAAAGAATCATGTAGTGGCTCTTCATCTTTAGATGTTTCAATAAGGATTCTAGAGAGATGATCGGCTACTACATTCTCAACACCTTTCTTATCTCGGATTTCATAATTAAATTCTTGTAAGAGCAAAATCCATCTAATCAATCGAGGTTTGGTGTCTTTTTTGGACAAGAGATGTTTTAATGTAGCATGGTCAGAGAAAATGATGATTTTAGAACCTAAAAGGTATGATCGAAATTTATCTAAGGCATAAACTACCGCTAGAAGTTCCTTCTCTGTAGTGGTGTAGTTCAATTGAGCATCAGACAGGGTCTTACTAGCATAATATATGACATGGGGAACCTTATTCACTCTCTGACCTAGGACAGCACCAATGGCATAATCTGAAGCATCACACATGATTTCAAAGGGAAGAGAGTAGTCAGGGGGCTGAATGATAGGTGCAGTAGACAATAAAGTACGAAGAGTGTCAAAAGCTTGCCTACATGCATCATCAAACACAAAAGGCACATCTTGGGCTAGTAGATTGCTCAAGGGGCGAGCAATCTTACTAAAGTCTTTAATGAACCGCCTATAAAAGCCTGCGTGACCAAGGAACGATCTAACATGCTTCACCGAAGATGGTGGTGGTAGATGAGTGATGAGATCGACCTTGGTTTTGTCGACTTCAATTCCCCTTTTTGAGACTACATGTCCCAAAACAATTCCCTCTTGCACCATGAAATGACTTTTTTCCCAGCTCAAGACAAGATTCTTCTCTTCACAACGCTTGAGCACTAATGACAGATTATGGAGACATTCATCAAATGATGGACCAAATACAGAGAAATCATCCATAAACACTTCTAAAAATTCATCTACCATATCAGAGAAGATGGCTAGCATGCACCGTTGAAAGGTGGCAGGTGCATTACATAGCCCAAAAGGCATTCTTCGGTAAGCAAAAGTAACAAAGGGACAAGTAAAAGTAGTTTTCTCTTGATCTTCCGGAAACACTGGGACTTGGTTATATCCAGAGTAACCATCAAGAAAACAATAAAATTGTTGACCTGCTAGTTTCTCTAAGATTTCTTGAATGAAGGGTAATGGAAAGTGGTCTTTTCTGGTTTTCGTGTTCAATTTTCTATAATCAATACACACTCTCCACCCAGTGGTTTCACAGGTTGGGACTAACTCTCCATCAGAATTCTGCTTCACTGTGATGCCAGACTTTTTAGGCACGACTTGTATTGGGCTGACCCACTCACTATCAGAGATGGGGTATATGATACCCGCATCGAGCAGATTCATAATTTCTTTCTTGACCACATCCCTCATGTTGGGATTCAATCTCCGCTGATTCTCTCTTGAAGGTTTGGCATCATCCTCTAAATGAATTCGGTGCATACAGACTGAAGGATCAATGCCTCTTAGATCAGCTACAGTCCACCCTATGGCTCTCCTATGCTGAACTAGAATCCTAAGCAATTGACTCTCCTGGCTGCTAGACAAGCTAGATGAAATGATAACAGGGAGAGTATCAGTAGGACCTAGAAAAACATACTTGAGTGAACTCGGAAGTGGTTTTAACTCAAGTTGAGGAGGAAACTCAATAGAAGGTTGAAGTGATGGACTGGGAGATATTGGTAAAGGCTCTACTCTATTTCTAAAAGGAAAAGAGTCATGATAGGGAGGAGAAGCTGACATCACATGAATTTCTTCAATGGGTGGTTCTATATCAGAATCCTCTATCCCTAAATAGAGTAGAGTAGGATCTTGAGCATCAGACATGAGCTCATTCAAGAGTGTCTCTTCCATAAGGTCATCAATTTCATCAATAAAAAAACACTCTTGTTCACTGTCAGTGGCTCCTTGGTTTGAAGCTTGAAACACATTGAGTATGATCTTCATGTTTCCAAAAGACATCTCCATCATTCCAGATCGACATTGGATACATGCATTGGCCGTTGCTAAGAAAGGGCGACCTAAAATGACTGGAATGGTGTGAGAAGCATGAGACACAGGTTCCATGTCCAAAACCAAGAAATCAACCGGAAAAAAGAATTTTTCAACCCCAACTAAAACATCTTCAAGAAGGCCACGGGGTTTTCTAATGGATCTATCGGCCAACTGCAGAGTTGCCGATGTTGGTTGCAAGTCTCCCAATCCTAATTTCTCATATACTGAGTAAGGTAAGAGATTGACACTAGCACCCAAATCTAAAAGAGCCCTATTAATGATATGGTCGCCAATGACACATGAAATAGTAGGTGTGCCAGGGTCTTTAAATTTTGGTGGTGTGTCATGTTTCAGAATGGAACTGACCTGCTCAGTAAGAAAAACCTTTTTAGAAATGTGAGTCCTAGACTTCCGCTTTTGCGTGCACAGGTCTTTAAGAAATTTTGCATAGGCGGGCACTTGTTGAATGGCTTCTAGGAGTGGAAGATTGATCTTAACTTGTTTGAAGGTTTCTAGCACTTCATCCATCCTAGCTTTGTTTTTGTTGAAAGGGGAAGGCATGTCTAGGCACTGAGGAAATGGAGCACGGGGTACATAAGGTACCTCATGATTGGCATGAGACTTGGTTCCTGAAGAAGATTCAGAAGGAGAAACAGTGTCATTCTGTTTTGGTTGACTTGAATTAGGTGGTGTTTCTATAGTTTCATCAGTCTTTGGATTGCTTTCTTTTCCCTGATCCTCATCTTCCCTCACATTAACACTAATCTGGTTTTCAAATTGTTTCCCACTCTGCAGGGATGTTATAGCTTGCACATGTTCATTGGAAGTAGTTTGTTGTTCAAGCATAAACTGACCCTTTGGGTTATTCATTGGTTGACTAGGCAACCGACCCTCTTCTCTCTTACTCATTGAATTAGCTAATTGGCCAATCTGAGATTCTAGTTTGGCGATGGATTGAGTATGAGAATGCACAAGTTGAGCTTGTGATTGTGCTTGGGCTTGAATACTCTGTAGAGCAGACAAGACTTTGTCATCAAATTCTGAATTCCTAGAGGGTTGTGAAAATTGGGAGGGCATGGTAGCTTGTTGAAAACCTGGTCGGTTATTTTGAAAGTTGGCTCTTTGGGGTGGAGTAAAAGGAACACCCTGGTTCGGTGGACGCCAGGAAAAATTTGGGTGATTCCTCCACCCCGGGTTATATGTGTTGGAGAATGGATCATTGCCTGTTCGAGCATAAGTTTGAGCAGCATTGACATGCTCTTGAACGAGCTCTGGGAATTGTGGGGCAGATGGGCACTCTAAGATAGAATGCATGGGACTTAAGCATAGAACGCATGCTTCTTGAGTGTGTGCAAGAGTTTGTGACTTTAGGCTCAAGATTTGATCTATCTTCCTAGATAATGTAGCAACTTGGTTAGAAAGATCATCTGTTTGTTTCACTTCATACATACTACCTTTAGAGAGGGTAGAAGAAGAATAATCATTTAAATTCCTATTAGCCATCGTATGTTGCAACGAATTTTCACTCAAGTTTTCAAAAAGTTCCCACGCCTCATTTTCATTTTTTAACAGGAAAGTGCCTCCACAGGAAGCATCGACAAGATGACGATTCTGATCCGTCAATCCTCTATAGAATCTCTGCACTAATTGCCAACGAGGTACGGCATGATGAGGACACTTCCGCAGAAGGTCCTTGAGTCTATCCCAGCTCTCATGAAACTGCTCAGTCGGCTGTTGGGTAAAGGTAGTAATGGCATCTCTCATTTGGTTTGTTTTACCTATGGGAAAGTATTTCTTTAGGAAATCTTGTTGCATTTTTGCCCACGAGGTAATGGATTCGGGTTCTAGAGAGTAGAGCCATTCTTTAGCCTTATCCTTAAGGGAGAATGGGAATAGTCTCATTCTTACCGCATCATCTGTAAGATTGTTCAATTTAAAAGTTGTGCAGATTTCTAAAAACTCATCCACATGCCTATATGGATCTTCGTGATTTCGTCCATGAAATGATGGTAGCATCTGTATTATGTTGGACTTAATCTCGAAGTTACCAGCTGTTGCAGCCGGTACTCGAATGCAGGACGGAGATATATAGGCATTTGGAGTGTAGTACTCTTTCAGAGTTTTCATGTTTTCTTCTGCCATTTCAGGCAAAGGGTGGGTGATACTTAATTGGCTTCTTTGGTTGTGTCTAAAAGTTCTCTCAATTTCACTGTCGAAGGCTGCTAAGTCTTCACCCAATGACCTACGCCCTTGCATAAACTAAACACGCAAACAAAAATAACAAAAGCAACCCTAGATGTTGACAACTAGCACTGCATGCTGTCACAAAAATAAAAGAAAAATCACGCAACACTCAAATTAAACTAAAGAGAGAGGTAATAGATGGCAAACAGTGGGAAAGGATGGCCTTTCCACGTTGGCGAGAAGTCCACGTGTCACTTTTACCTCTGCAAAGTGATTCCTACAATGACAAGAAAATAAACTATTAAAATCCTAAAAAGAAATGTTTAAACTAAATTGAATTAAATCAAACCGTTACCAAGTCCTCGGCAATGGCACCAATTGATTGGTTGAATTTTTAACTATTTACGCGCAATCGCACGAGACTACGTATAGACTAGTGGTAACGAGGTCGAACCCAAAGGACTTGGACTGATTCAACTTAATTCTAATGAAAGATTTGATTTTTTTATGAAACTAGTTATAACAGAATGAAAAGTTCTAATTTAACAAAGCAATGAAAATTATGTGAAAATAATATGATGAGAAATATACTAAGACTTCGAATCCACCCAAACCAAATAGCTTTCCTCTCCGTTAAACCCGTACAATTCCAAGTGATCAATTATCCGTGCCCCTCTTGAAGTCACGAATAATCGTAATGTGTGCAGCCCTCTCTAACATGCAACTAAACAATTAAATCTAACTTAATTAATCTCCCTCTCTCGAACAAAGATCAATCATAAAAATGCAATCTTTATTCAAATAATACCTTGGAATTCACTAAGACTTCTCGAACATTAACAAACCCTTAGTTTAATTTCACTAACAATTACTCTACCCTCTCTCGAGCAACAGAATAATCGTAACAAAATATTAAGCATATGGAATAAAAATCACAACTTTAAAATTGCAAATAAATATTGAGAGTCAAACAATCAGCAGGGCTTCATCTAATCTTAGTACAAATGAAATTTAGCTAGACATAGATGAAAAGGAAGAAAAAGCCTGGTTCGTCGAATTGGTCATATGCAGGAACACTGTTCACGTGCACTGTTCACGGATTTGTAGCACTTCGCAAACAGCACCCAAAATCACTCCTTTCTGGCTCTGTCTTCCTCTCCTCCGGCCGCTCCTTCTCTCTCTCTCTCTTCCGGCCGAAACCCCACCGGATTCCGGCGCAAATAGTACCCAAAATCCCCTGTTTTCCGGCCGATTGTCCACGCACAAAAACTCTATTTTTTTTCTGTTAAAGCTCTCCCCGTTCTCGTCTCTGATTTCTCTCTCGTATTGTTCTGGTTTTATAGGCGCCAACATCCCAAATTGAGCACAATCCAAGTTCAGCACGATTCTGCTTTTTTTTTCCGATTGAGCACCCTCCATAGTCCTATTCCGGCAAGACTCTTCCTCCTTTTTCTTGTCTGCCTCGCCCATGGCCGCAACTGCTTTCACCGTCTGCCTCTCCGCTATCATCGCCGTCGTCTTCGCCTTTCGAGCCCAGCCGCCTCTCGACCCTTGCCATCGCTTCATCAGTCGAACAGTCCACCGTCGATTTCACCGCCGCTGCTACTTCGCTGCCTCGAGCTCCGCCGCCATGATCGTCTCCATCGCCTCCATGATCGTCGCCGTCGCCGCTTCCGAACCCAGCTGCCATGATCGTCGCCGGGGCCTCGCCGTCCCGCCTTTCTTGTCGGCTCTGCTCGAGCGCTGCTCTGCTTCTGCAACAGACCGCCCGAGCTTCGGCTCGGGCTGTCTGTTCTTTTCTTTTTTTCTTTTCTGAACCGAACCGGAACTGAACCGGTCGGTTCAGGTTCAATTTCTTTCTTTTTTTTTCTTTTTCTTATTTAAAACCCGTCGTATTGACTCCATCCATCGGATCTTCGATCTCAGCACAGAAATGGTTTGGCGCGTATCCACTCTTGATGATATGCATTTGGGACTTTTAAAACATGTGCGGATAAAATTAAATATTAAATTAGACGCATAATCAAATGTGAAATCATAAAATTCAATTAACGCATCTAAATTAATCAATTAAGCGCATTTAATTATTAATCTCCTAATTACTCACCTAAAATGAATAACCATTAATAATCCTTACTTTCAACCAAAATTACGACCAAAATATAGGCAGAAAGGCATATAAAAATGTGTTTATTTTATAGATATCAAGCATTTATCAGAAGTACACACAATAAAATTATTTGAAAGAAGAATATCATCAAACTTTTGATGCCATTGCTTATGAACTTATTTTAACCCATAGAGAGAACTCACTAATTTACATATTTTTCTTTCTTGACCCGAAACTACAAAACCTTCATGCTACTCAATATAAATTTCCTCCTCTAATTTACCATTTAAAAATATTGTATTTACATCCATGCAATGCAATAAGTACTCGAATTATAGTTATCATGGTCATAGGATAATACGTGTCAAAGAAATCTTAACCTTTCTTTTGATTATAACCTTTAGCCACTAATCTAGCTTTGTATTTTCCAATTGATCCATCAGGATAATATTTTCTTTTAAAAATCCACTTGCATCTATTTGGTTTAAACTCTGGAGGTAGATTCGTAAGAACCCACGTACCATGTCCAAGGATTGAATCCATCTCACTCTGTACTGCGTCTTTCTATAAAGGAGCTTTGCTAGATGACATGGCCTCACTAAAAGTCAAATGATCCTCATTCCCCACCATGAAAGTATAAAAGTCATCTCCATAGTTCTTCTCTATTCTAGTTCTCTTAGATCTCTTAACCTCCACATTGGTATCCGAATCTTCAATTCTTGGAATAGAAGACGATGAATCATCCTCTTTATGCACTACAGTTTTACTCTTTTCCTTCGTAGGAAATACATTCTAAAATAATGTTGCATCATCAGACTCTTTAATAATATCAGGTGCATAATCCTACCAATCAGACCTAATTACTAAAAACCGATATGCTCTACTGTTTTGTGCATAACCAATGAATACGCATCATATGTTTTCGAACCTAGCTTATCCATCTTCACGTTTGGGATTTTCAGTTTCGCAAGACATCTACAGATCTTAATGAACTTTAAGCTTTGTTTTCTTCCTTTCATTAGCTCATAAGGGGTTGTATTTTTTCCTTTATGAGGCACACGGTTTAAGATCACCCATGCAGAAAGAATTGTGTCTCCCCATAAATTCTTCAGTAAACCCGAAGAGGAAAGCATAAAATTTATCATGTCTATAAAAGTTCTATTCTTTCTTTCTGCTACAACATTAGATTGAAGAGAGTAAGATGTTGTGGCCTTATATATTATTCCTTGATCTTTACAAAATTTACAAAATTCAAGGAAACAATATTCTCCACCACGATCAGACCTAAGTCTTTTGATACGCCTCTCTATTTGATTCTCAACCTCCATCTTATAGATCTTAAACTTCTCAAAAGCCTCATCTTTACTCTTTAACAAGTACACATGACAAAATTTAGAGTAGTCATCAATGAACGTTATGAAATATCTCATACCACCCTTAGTCAATAATCCATTTAATTCACAAATGTCATAATGAATTAAATCAAGCAAACAAGTAGACTTATCAACAGATTTATAAGGTTTCCTAGGTTGTTTAGCTTGAATACAAATTTCACATTTATCAAAAGATTCATCATGCAATTTTGGAATCAATTCAAGATTCATCATCCTCTTAATGATTTGTGAATTCACATGTCCTAGCCTCATATGTCACACATCAAAAGAATCAACATGACAAACCATAGAATCATTAAAATGAAATAAAGAGTTACTACAAGAAACCAAATTAAGTTTAAAGAGGCTATCACACACATAGTTTTTACCAATAAAAGTATCATGTCTAGTTATTACAACTTTATTTGACTCAAACACATTTATATCATTCTCGACTAAGAAGTACTCCACTAACAAGGTTCTCCCTCACACTAGGAACGTGCAACACATTATGAAGAGTCAACCGTTCCTCGATGTAAACCGGATGTTCATATTTCCAACTTCATAAACTTTAGCCTCATAGGAGTTCCCCATCGTCACTGTCTTATCCTTTACTTCTTGATAGAAAGAAAAAGAAGAAACATCAACACCGATGTAAACAGTAGCCTCTGTATCAACCCACCAATCGGTAGGTTCACATGCCAAGTTAATTTCAGAATCAGTTAATACTAACATGTCATCTGAAATAACCATGTTAACCTGAGCAGAAGATGCAAACCCACCATGACTATAGTCCTGACCGTTCTTCTCTTTACACATGTTTGCAAAATGTCCAGGTTTCCCACAGACTCAGTAAACCTTCAACTTCTTGTCCTTATGAATATTAGAACCAGGTTTGAAAGACTAATTCTTAAACTTCTTGTTCTTCTTATTGTCATAAGCCTTGAGTTTCCCTTCCACATCATGAGCTTGAGCACTATCATTGGCCCCAGAAGAAGAACCCTGCAAAACTTTCATCTTGCCCTTCTATTTCTCTTCAATTTGTATGGCCACCATAAGGTCATTAACGGACATTGCATCCCTCTTGTGCTTCAAGTTAACTTGAAAATCCTGCCATGATGGTAATTTGTCGATAAGCGCAGGAACTTGGAGCCTCTCGTCAACGGGAATGCCTTTCTCAAAGATCTTAGCCACCAAATTCTGTATTTCAACTACCTGGTCTCTAATAGATTTGTTATCAACCATCTTATAGTCAAATCACTCGCTTATGACGTATTTTTCTTCCCCTTCATGCTCCTTTCCAAATTTTCTATCAAGAGTATCCCATAATTCTTTGGCAAATTTAGTGTTTACATGTAAATCATATAACTCATTACTTAAAACACTAAGTATTTGTCCATGACACAATTCATCATCTTGTTTGAATTTATCAGTGTCAACAGACTTAGATATTACAACATCAGAAGAACTAGCAGTCTTATTAGATTCCAAAGACAGTTTTATCCGCAATAGTATCGGAAATTATATAGAAAAGAAAATATTCAATTGAGTTAGCCAAAATTTCATCTTAGTCTGTCATCGCCATGGACTTCCATATCGGCAATATATCGATATCGGATCCCACCCGATAAAACGAGACAAGCAAATCTCGGTTTTTTTATTCTTTTCAAATATCGCACTGATATATCGCTATTTAAAAAAATATTTTTGAAAAAAAAATCGGAAATTTTTTTTTTAAAAAGGGAAAAAAAACTTTCCCATTTGTTTCCCATCCTAATATGCATATTTTAAAATCTATGCTTTGTCTAAATTAGTATAACTCATTTTAGAAGTTAGATTGTGAAAATATATGGTAAAAACTAGTTTTTGACCACCGATATTTTTTCTCTTAAGCCGACCGATACTATACTGATATCCGATATGAAATTCTTTGGTCATCACATATAATTCTTGCCATAAAATTTCTCAAGTTTCAATGATTTGTCAACACCCATAATTACAGCAGTATTCAATCAACAAGAATAATATTATATGTTTCAATATTGTTGGGATTGTCAAATAAAATAGGGCTAGAATACTAACAATTAAATTGACAAATATCTCTATGAAAATACTAGAGTGTAGAAGAGAAAAAACCCGGTTCGAGGCATACTATGGGCTGTCGTTGAAACAGATACGCCGCCCTCCGTGCACAGGCAATCAAATGTGTTCTGTTCCTGAGATACAATGAACCACACTGTCAGTTTAAATGTGCACTTTAAATCAAACTGACTGGATCTCGATCAGAGGAGATTCTATTGCTCAATGATGGATCAAGAATTTGGAGAGAAGAAGAAAGTGTATTTGATTTACTTATGTAACCCCTTTCTGTGATTTGTCGATCTCAATACATAGAAGGACTCTGTTAGGTTTTTTTTCTGGAAGAAGAGACGCCTCTTTTAAGCCAAAACGGATATTTTTTCACGATAACCGCTTCACCGATCGATCATTTTTTCAGGCGATCGATCGGGACGAACACAAAATAAAGTTCTTAAAAAGACAATAAATACGATCGATCGCTTTTGTGTCCGATCGATCACTTTCGCTCACATATATCAAGCCGATCAATCACTTTAGCGATCGATTGCATCATTTTTTATTTAATTTCAAGTCAAATTTCAACAATTATTAGAGTGAGTTATAAGAGTATTAATACAGAAAGCATGGTCCATAAAGATGACAAATTGGCTATCCGAGATTGGCGAAATTCCCTAGTCCAGGAGATATGATGCAACCTGGCAAAAAAAATTGAGGTATGATCCAAGTCATGCCAAGGATTCAATTATGATTTTTATACTGACGGCATATTTTTATGATTTTTATACATTTAATTATGATTTTTATACTGAGCACTGTCGGCGCAGAAACAGTTCTGGCCGAGAGCACATTACTTACTTATAATATGTAATCATGTACTAATACCCATTAACCATGATAATATAACATTAATACCCTTAATTACTCCCCTCCTAGAGTAATTCTAGACTCTGGTACTCCCCTCCTTGAGGTATGATCCAAGTCATGCCAAGGATTCATCCATAATTGAATCGTGGAGAGAGGTGGCGGGGTGGCAAGATTATTACTAGAAGTAAGAGTGGTATCTAATGCATTAAAGTAAAAGTAGCATGTAGTGGCAAACACGGAATTAAGGAAAGAACCTCATCGTAGTAGCCAAATAGAAGGAATATCTAGCTACAAAGTGATTTGTTGTGTCCCGGCATAAGACACGAACAGGACCAGGTATCATGTCGGAGAAAGGGAGGAAGACAAGAGAAAATGTCAAAAAAAAGTAGTTTCTTTATTACATAAACCCAAAAGGAAGAAGAAGACCTCTTTTAAAGGAAAAGGGCTAGGCTGGCCAGATGGGCCCTAATTACCCACTAATTATGCTATTATAACCTCTTACATATTTAGATACCCAAACGGGCCTGATTACAAAATATATGGCTTTTATTAAAAAGAAAAGTAATCTAATCCTAATAGATATGTCCGTGTGACGTGTACGTGCTGATGTCGTGGGCCTGACATTCACAACATATTATCCATAGAAATTGGGAACGTAATCAAAGCTAAATTGGCGATAAATGTCTAATATGTAGGCCACCTGAATCGTGACTCATGCATATAGTGTTCCAACCAAGTAGCTGCATCTTTCATTCGGAGCCGTCCGACCAAAGAGTGATGAACCCATCTTAAAAATAGAAAAGACAACCAGCTGGTAATTGGAAGTTTACTCTCGAATTTATTTTGAATACGACCTAACAAATCAGTGCAATGTTGTGATAAAATCTACTGATTCAGCATGAGTGGTCAAACCGGTTTGGGTTGTGGACGCCACCAACAATTATAGGACAAAAGTTTTTGTTTTGTTTTTATAATTATTGAAGGGCAAAAGTTAAAAGTGTTCCCCACTGACGAAAAGGAAACTCAAATCAAGAGAGACCATTATGGAATCATGCCAACCTAAAGTTCATGTCCTTCACCTGATGAGGGGCATGCGCAGGAAGGCGGCGGGGCGAAGCGAAGCCCTCATTGTCAACAATAAAGCCAACATGTAGTTGTCGACTGTAATTATTTTTGTTTTGTAAATGGACTTTTAACTTCAAAAGTTTGGGCCCAATAGAGTGATGTCAGGTGCTTTCCTCTGCTTTAACCGGACCTCAACAGCAGCATCTTGAAATGGATCGTCGTCGGGCCCATCTCTCATATTGATTATCCATGAAACAATTTTTTTTTCGTATCATATAATTACATGTTCCAAAAACATGTATGATGCTCAATTATGCCCCCTGGTAGTTGCTTTTGTTAATTAGCATGATCTTATTGTATATTCACATTTACCTTTTTTATACTATTCTCAGTCCAGACGTTATAGATACGTTTGGTTTTTGGAATAATATGTTGATAGTTTATTTCTAAAAACCAAACATATCTACTAGTCCCGGTCGGAGCGAGTACAATTATTGGCATTTCACATTTACCTAAAGCAACAGAAGATGAGTTGATGACGTCCAACTGCATTTGAATCTCATCAGCAATCACTCTCTTGCAACTTCTTCCACTCCTTTTACTTTTAAAAGGAAGAGAAAAAGGACACGCCCATGGGTTACGGATTATAGTGTGGCTAAATGTGGACACAACTTACTTCCCTTTTTTTTTAAATAACGTGGACAGAACCTACTGTACGGATTTTTTCATAAATAATATTCCCGCCGTTCTATATTAATATTCTAATTTATTTTTTAATATAAACTGAATTCCATTGATCTTGAAAAACCAAATTAGACTATTGAAATGGAAATAAGAGAGTAAATTAACAAATGCTCCTTACGCTCAATAAAGCATGTCTGTATTTGAAAAAGTACCGCTCCAGCTGACTTCAAATGCAGACAAGCTTCATTGAGCGGAGGCAGTAGAATACTTGCACGCAGGATGGATTACAGATAGATACCCGGTCAACTTCCAAAGCTGACAACCGAACTGGAATTTTTCGTTTGGTAAAACCGGAAGATACACTTAAGTTTGCTGAGCCTTTCGCGTTCATTATTGTACTATGGACTCATGGACTTGGGAGTTGGGACCCCTGGGGGAGCGAGCGGATTCACATGGCTACGACCGCAGCCCGCCGTTTGCTCTCAACTCTTAGGTCTTTTTTTATGTATAAACGCACGGCTATGATTTAATTCAAGATTTGTTTCTTCATGAAGTTATAGTTAGGAGGTCTTTTTTTAAGACAAGTCGATCAAATATATTTTCTTCCTTCTTCTATCTATAGTAAAAATAATAATATTTCGTTTCTTCCTCCTATCAAAACACATTAAGAGGGTTGTAATAAGGAGGTCTTTTTTTATAGAGACCGGTTTGCATGAGATCGTTCTCATATAAAGGGCATGTGAACAGGTTTTTTAGTCTTTCAGCCATATTTTTTTCTATCCAAAATGTTTTATGAAACTCTTTGACCCTGAATTTGGAGTATCCTACTCTTGCGCGATTTACAGGGTTCAACAAGCAGTCAATATTTCATTATCCGATAGTGGGTATCAAATCAGTGGGTTGGTGAGTGTGAACTATCGTTCACTCTTGTAACCGTCAGATCAAGATTCAATGATTATAATTTAAACTGACCTCATATGAGCCAAATAAGAGCCATCTCAGTTAATTTTTTTCTTTTTTTATGACACAGGTGGGAGTTAATTAAAGATTTATTTCTTCCTTCCAATCAAACGACTTTAGGAGGTTCTTTTTGGTAAACCGCTCGAGTATATAATCAGGTAAATCTTGCCGAGTAATACACATCCCCAGTAACATCTCATTAATTTTTAAGATAGTTACTTGCATGTATGAGCCAAAGAAGCTAGCTCCTTCTACATCTTCAATGATAAAATAGAATAAAATTGACCGTGTGACAACTAAGAACTGACATGTACAACGATAAAATAATAGAAGGATTGCTAACAAATAAATAGGAGTCTTGGACGAGTCAATGATAAGACGAAATTTGTTACATTTAATTTTAAAAAAACTAATGATCTGACGGCTACCAGCCCTGCTACAGCGAAGACTAGCCTGACTTCTGTATATTAATAGCCAAGCAATGTCCTCAGTGTTGGATCAAACTTCCTCCATGTTGCTGCTGCTTTCATCTAGTAAGCCTCACCGAGTGTGAACCAAGTGCACCAAGAATAGATAGATGCAGATGGAGAGTCCCCGAAGGACAGATCAAGTACTAGCCCAACCAGGACCAGCCCAGGTCGTCCTCCAGATGGACCACCCTAAACCCGCCGCGGACACCACCAAATCTCCGCCGCCCAAGTCCCCTGAATATCTCTCCGACCAGAAGCCACTGCCATCATCCCCTTCAGTGACCGCCACAAAGCCCCGCTCTATTCTCCGTGCCCCCACCTTCTCCAAACCCAAGTCTCGATTCGTCGAGTTCAACTGCCCTCCCCCATCTGAGCCCATCGTCTCCTTCTCCGATGACGACTCGGACGACGAGCTGGATAGAGACGGAGGAGAAGAAGCAGAGGAAGTGGCGGAGAAGAACCGGAAGAAGAAGAACAAGGTCAGGTGGAGGGCCTTGGCCGAGTGGTCGGCGTTCGTGGTCATCAACGCCTGCCTCGTCTCCACCCTGACCGTGGAGCCGATGAAGCGGGAAAGGCTGTGGGGGCTGGAGACTTGGAAGTGGTGCCTCATGATCCTCATCATTTTCTGCGGCCGCCTAGTGGCCGGATGGCTGGTCGTTTTCTCCGTCTTCCTCATCGAGCGCAACTTCATGCTCCGGGATAAGGTGGTCTACTTCGTCTACGGGCTGAGACGGAGCGTGCAGAACTGCTTCTGGCTGGGCCTCGTCCTCCTGGCCTGGTCCCTGCTCTTCCGGACGGCAGTCGAAACGTCCAACCCCAACCACCGCCGCCTCCTCTCAAAGGTCTCCCGCGCGCTGCTGGCCGTGCTGATCGCCGCCATCATCTGGCTGATCAAGATCCTGCTCGTGAAGGTGCTGGCCTCCTCCTTCCATGTGGCCACTTTCTTCGACCGGATGAAGGAGAGCGTGTTCCATCACTACATCCTAGAGGCGCTCTCAGGGCAGGCGCTGGACGAGGCGGCAGCGCGGCCGCTGTCGCCTCCGCGGCAGCGGAATAGGGTTTCTCTGAGGAGCTCGGTGTCGTTGCCGGCGAGGATGTCGCAGTCGAGGAGTGTGACGTCGAGGCGCATCGACAAGGAGAGGCTGAGGAAGCTGAGCCTGTCGAGCGCGTCAGCTTGCAGCGTAAAGAAGCTGGTGAACCATGTGATGTCGTCGGGGCTGTCGACCATATCCCGGGCCATGGACGAGACCATGCGCGACTTCAACGAGGCCCATTCCGAGATGACCACCGAGTGTGAGGCCCGCTCGACGGCCAAGCGCGTCTTCAAAAACGTCGCCAGCGATGGCAAAAAGTTAGTTGAATCTCTCTCATTAATTTGTAGATTCATTTGCTCCCCCCCTGGCTTCTCTCTCTCTCTCTCTCTCTCTCTCTCTCTCGCTCTCACGCATGAGCTTTATTAAGTTGGTAAATCAGGTCTATCTTTGTATTAATTTGCGCATCTTTGTAAGTCCATGATCTCTATCAAGCTATAGCAATACTGTTGAGACCTGAGGGGGCAACTGATCAGCAGAGTAGGTAGTAGTTGCCTTTATAACGTGTTAATGGTAAGCCTACTAGAAGTTGTCAGGGTTCTTTCCCTACCGATGGTAAGGGTCCTGCCTCTATCAATGATTCCTACAAATGAACTAATTTCAAATTAATGAGCTAGCAGGTCAAATGGAAACAATATACATTTAACATTCTGCAGTATTTAGGTTTTAGAGTGACCTGTCATTTAATGTGTGGACCCGGAATACTCCATTCGCTAAATGGTTATCTCACGGCCCACAGGCAGGTGTTTATGATTGTTCGTGATTGCCAGGTATATTGAGAAGGATGACCTGTTGAAGTTCATAAGCGAGGAAGAGGTTCAAACCATAATGCCATTCTTTGAAGGAGCTAGGGAGACCGGCAAAATCCGAAAGTCTGCTTTTAGAAACTGGGTGGTAAGTCAATTTGGTGGGTGGGCGTAAGTAAATCATCAATTGTGCATTTGCATACATACAATAAAGTTCTATTACTTAAATACTTATACTAAGTTTACATATAATAAAGATCTATTACTTGAAATACTAACACTTAGTTTAAAGAGGGAACAGTTCATAGTTCACCAAGAGAGTATCCATACTAATTTATCCTTTCTTTTGTTGGAGACCGAAGATCAATACTAATTTAGTACACTTTTTTGAAATCACAATTTAGTACTCACGACTTGTAGTTTCTTAAGGGTAGTTATATCATTTAAGCCAAATAACAAAAGTAAATTAGTGATTAGCTATTAATTGCTTATAATAATCAGTATACTCGATTAAAAAATGGTGGAAGGTGAGAGCTTATAAAGAGAGAAAAGCGCTGGCGCATGCATTGAATGACACAAGGACGGCAGTGCAACAGCTACACAAGCTGGCGAGTGCAGTGGTAATTGTGATCATATTGGTGGTGTCGGTGCTAGTCATGGGCCTAGCCACTTCCAAGGTCGTACTTGTGGTTACCTCCCAATTGCTGCTCGTCGGCTTCATCTTCGGCAACACCTGCAAAACCATATTTGAGTCCATCGTCTTCGTCTTTGTCATGCACCCGTTCGACGTAGGCGATCGTTGCGTGATTGATGGCGTTCAGGTAAAAAATGGATTTCATACTTCCGCAAGGTAGTACATCTCATTCATGTACCCTTATTGTGTAATACGGCTGTACAGTTGTGGCAAACTAACTTGCACTTAATTTGTGCAGATGATTGTTGAAGAGATGAATATACTGTCTACAGCGTTCCTGAGGTACGACAACGAGAAGATATACTACCCCAATACGGTGCTCCTCACAAAGCCCATTAGCAACTTCAACAGGAGTCCCGACGAAATGGGAGACAACATAGAATTTGCAATCGACGTATCCACCTCAGCTGATAAGTTGACTGCTCTAAAAAAAGACATCCAGACGTACGTAAGCAGTTTATAGTACAAATATTATTAATAAGCTCTCGCATGCTCCGATATTGAAGAATCCTTCTGATCCCTAGAATAATTATAGGTTTTGTTGAAGTTATGGTAGCTACTAAAATTCTCAGGTACATGTGTGTACGTGCAGATACATAGAAAGTAAGCCTGAGCATTGGAAACCAAAGCATTCAGTGGTGGCAAAGGAGATTGAGAACGTAAACAAGATGAAGATGGTTCTCTTCGTTAATCACACAATGAACTTTCAGGATTACCTAGAGAAGCTCAAACGAAGGTCGGACCTGGTGTTGGAGTTGAAAAAGATCTTCGAGAGCCAGGGCATCGAGTACCACCTTCTGCCACAAGAGGTTCGCCTTACCCAACCTGTCATGGCCACCGGAAGAATGCCAATGCAGTAGTCTACGCCCAAATTGATCAGCTACGAATTAAGCTGAACATTCGCCTATAGAGTCAGCAGACAAGTACGTGAGAATGCATCATGTGGAAGGCAAAGATGGCATTACTTAAAAGACGATGGTTAGCCCACATGTGGGTTTAAGTGGCGTAGGGGTGAGTATTGGGATGCTCATGTTTAGAGGAATAATAAGAGTTTGTTTGAATGCGTTTGACAATACTATGCGACTGGGTGCCTCAGTTGATGTAATTTTCTTTGAGACAACTTTAGCTAAAGCCTCGCAGGTGGGAGTTAGGCCAACTGGCCACGTGTGGTAGAATGTAAACGGGTCTTAATAAAGCTATCTAATTTGCCCTCATCTGAGTATGCCTTTTCCACCTTAGACATGGAATTAAGATGCTATTTTCATGTATTCTACATGATTGAATACATGGAACCCTCTTATTGGCCACTCACATATACATGTGAGTCCTTCACTCCGTCCCTTCCCATTCGGCTTTAGATCCTTTTATGAGGCCCCTCACAACCACAATTGTGAGAGGCACTAATAAATAGAAAGACATAGAAAACCATCATGGGCATTTTAAGTTACCTTTAAAATGCGTCAGCCTGACACACACGGGCATCCTAGTGTATTAAATATACTAAAAAAATTTCTTGCCTGCCACAACGGTGTGAGACTCAGTAGTCGCCTCAAAAACTCAAGGTGCCTTCAAATGCGCACGATTGTTTCTACTCCTTCTTGTAAAAAATATATCATTTTTAATAAGAAATTAAGAGGCTTCCCGTTAGGCACCCTGACCTTTCTTTCCTCTACCCTCCTATCAGATGGCGATCCAGACTCGAGCCTTCCTCTTCCAGCCTTACCTCGCCCCCAGCTCCTTCTCCTCCACCCCTTCCTCTTCTATCCTCACACGCCGTCCCTCGTGGCCGCCCTTTTCTGAGAACTGTCTTCTCCCCGTCGTCCCTAAGGCCAGCAGAACACACCTTGCACGCCACAGTTCTTGGGACTCGACAACCAAATTGGGCAAGCCCAAATCCTGAACCAAGCCTCCCATGATGTTATCGTTGGTGTTTTTGACACTGGGGTGCGGTTAGGGCTGCTCACGAGACGAGTCGAGTCGAGTTTTGGCTCAGCTCGACTCGAGCTCGATGTTTAGAATTCGGGCTCAGGCTCGACTCGAGCTCGATGTTTAGAATTCAGGCACGGGCTCTGTCACGCCCCGAGCACCGCCCGATCCGAATCGAAAACGGTCCAAGAATCGAACCGGCACACGGGGGCGACGTTAAGAGATATAGCAGAAGACTTATGCCCCTCTTACGGGCGGTCTCACTAACAGAGTTACGCATAAACAGTTTTGAGCAAGAATAAATAAGAGGAATAAATGTAGAGTCTAACTCAAAGTAGATCGACAGTCATTAAACCCACAAAATATAAATTTGAGCCAACACACCAACTCAAATCAAAAGGGTCTACAAGTCTCAACATACCAAATATAACCACTCCAAAAGATAAACTAATCAAGTCTAAGACATCTACACCCAATCCCGCTCTCTCTACGATCACTCCTCAAATAGAGGATCCTGACTGTCTGCGTGTTGCACCATGCAGCCCCAAAACAAAACAAAGAAAGAGGGGTGAGTATAAAACTCAGTAAAGAATAACATCGCAATAAGCATGTATCATCACAATGGTGAATGCCTCCATCAAGGAGTAACACAATCTGCCATAAAGGCGGGACACAATCAAGGCCTGAAGGCGTATCATGGTCCGGCTCCTACACAGGAACAAGGGGGTGGTCAATCCCAACGTGCTGCTCACCCTGGACAATCCTGGCCAAGGATGCCCAAATCTCAAATAGAGAAACTAGAGCAGGTGTGTTCGCCCTGGGTAGTCTCCTGCGGTGGGGGAGAGCCCGAATCTCATCCTGAGAAACTAGAACATGTGGTAGCTGATGCACAAGAGCCTACCACCCGGGTGCTCAGTGTCTTGTTTTTGACCTCTCAACTCCGCAAGGCGAGTCCATCCCTCGCCCCCACATATCTCAATCAAACTCAACCCGGGGAGTGAACCTGTTCCAGGAGGGAACGAAATCGAAAACATGTCCTTTCGGACCAACTAAGTTTCGATTAACCCATCGATTGATTAATCCGGCATACAATCTCACACATTGCATACAATCGATCAATTCCATTTAAACAACGATAAAACTTCATCCATGAAGTCCAATATATGATGCATGCTATCATGGTACATCCATGAGCAATCCTACGTGAGTTCTAACACATGGAACGTGCTCCCAATCCATCCCCTCATGCATCATAATCAAAGCATATATCAACTAAAATATCATGATAAACTCCCAAATATGTGTGTGTTCATGCACATTCTAATCACATGGCAATATGCTTTGACATAACCTAATAAGACATTAAATGCATTCTTAAATCCCATTTCAAATCATAATTCTCAATAAAACCATACTTGACATAAAAGAGCACATCTCATAGTTCACAATATCATAACTTTGCCGGAAACATGCTTATTCACAAGGATTTCGCCATGATATAATTTCAATATCAACATGTGTCATTATCAACATGTGTAATAATATCACATACCCAACTTAGCTTAATCTATCCATGTAGAGTTGAAAGCTTACTCCTACAAGCATGCTCTTTTACCATACAATAAACTATAACATGATCACCTCAATTACTCATAAGCAATATAATCTACACATGAATGATACATTTCATAAGCTATTTAATCTATATTTATATTGGTGTTTGATTAGAATTAGGGGTACTTTAATGTAGTTTTTGGTTTTGATAGGAATACAAGAGTAAGATGCAATAATGGGGTAAAAAGTAACTCTAATATTTAAATCTTCATAACTTTGTGCACAGATATCAGATTAGATTTATTCAAAGTCTATTTTAAAGATCACGAAGTCAGCTTTCCAATGCCACCAACCACACTCAATTCCGAGTTCGGAGTAAAAAGTTATATTCATTTTGAATCGGGCTGTAAATCAAAACCGAGAAAATGATCGCGGGTCATCTCTTCCATTTTCAAATTTTCAAAAACCGAGACTCCATTAACACATCTTGAAAGCTTAATACATGCCTCAAACATTAATAAAAACCCATCAAACATTCCAGAATATATCCACATATCATTCTAAGATGAAACCCTAAGAAATCATAGCAAAAGATTAACATTTATTAAACCCAACATTAGAGCCCTAAACAAGAACACTCATTCAAGTAAAAATCATTAAAACAAGCCATTCACTACCCAAAACTGAGATTGAAGAACCCATTACCTTGATTTGATGAGAGAAACCTTGAACCACCTTGAATACCTTTCAAACAAAATAATTTTATATTAATACTCTATTAATCATTATTAAGCTTTGAAAAATAAATGCTAAACCTTAGATCTAGGGCCTTTTAAAAACATAGACATATGATTTTGAAGATTAGGCTTAGTAGATAAGTATAAAATAGTAATTTTTATGCTTTCAAAATGAATTAAAACATTGAATGAATCAAGATGAAGAAATGATTAAAAGATTTTTAAAGAAAATAACAAAGATTAGGCTAAATACCTTTAATCCCTTCCAAGCCTTTTTCCCAAATTGGGAAAGGGAACAACACTTTCATTTTATAGAAAAATTTGGGGTAGCCCTAATTAAAGTTTGGTGTAAAAATATGGTTTTTAACTAAAATTGGATAATTTTGCGATTTTAATCCGAAATTAAGTCCAGAAAATTCTGAAAATTTTTATAAGGACTTTCTGTAATGTCTAGGGAATTTTGGTCATAAAAACATAATTTTTGACGGCGGGGCCCGCCGGGGTCCCGTCAAACCCTAATATTCGGAAAATTAGTGAAAAATCTAAAAAATTTCAAAAATGCAGGTTTGATTTAAAATCACTTGAAACTCATTATTATGAAATCAGTTTTGATTAAAACTATTATAAATTCATTTATTTTCGAAAACAACCAAGTTAAATCGGAAATTACTTAAACCACCCGATTAACCAATGATTAATATTAAAATAAACCGGTTCAAAGGTTAGGGTCCTTACAGGCTCGGCTCGATCCATTCTCGAGTTTGACAGCTCGAGCCAGAACTTGAGCTTGAGTGGCAAAAACAACATTTTTGCTATTGGTGTGATTCGAACCCAAACACAAAGCACCCTTAACCATTTGGGCTATAATTTTTTTATACTTCTTTTGTACAAAACAAATCTTTATTACATATTTGAAGTGAGCTTCTTTAATATTTTTTGTTTTATAACGATGGGTATCCAATAGGACCCGACTAGAAGGGGCAAAGAAATTGATCTCTTAGAGCACTATATCCCACCGCCAATCTCCTTGGGTGCATATAAGGCTCACCCATCATATGCATTGGGTAAATCAGGAAGCGTGTTCTATTCATCACACAAACACCCCATTGATCAACTTCACTAATGTCGCCTCTTAATATCAAACCCCGGGTCAAATCAGTTATCGGGGACCTCCACATTTACAACATGAGCTCGTCTAACGTGATTGATTTCCAATACCATATTAAATGACCTCAACCCACGTGGGCATGGGGCCCAGCAATTGGGCAACCTCCGCTCAAATGAAACATGTTCTATTCATCACATAAACACCTCATTGATCAACTTTACTAATGTTGCCTCTTAATATCAAACCCTGAGTCAATCCAGTTCCCAGGGACCTTTGCATTTACAACATGAGCTCGTCTAATGTGACCAGTTTTCAATACCAGATTAAATAACTGGGCTAAATTGGTAGGTCCCAAACCCACGTGGGCTGAGGTCATTTAATTTGGTATTGAAAATCGGTCACCTAAACATTTTCCTTACAACATAATATAATAAAAAAATATAGAAAAAATACACAAGGGAAAATCTAATAACTCATTTGAATACAAGGACAGGTTTTAAAGAGCCTAATTTATTTAAAATATTGAGATCACGCGCTAAAAAGATTTAAGTCGCTGATTTACATCCCAGAACACTACGGGTTTTTATTTTAAATGAAGAGTCGTTCAGATTAGATCTGGCGAATGAAGTTGATACAACAGGTCTTAACTCTTACCCAATAAATAAATAAATAAAACCCGAGCTTTTCGGCTCGGGTGTTTTACCCAGAGCCCAAAGGCCAGATGCTTCTAGAGTCTGAACTGGCGACGGCGATGGTGGGGCTCGAGCTCACGGCAAGGCGAGGCGACGGGCGAGGCTGACAGGCGATCGTCAGGGCTCGAGCTCACGATCAGAGGCGACGACAGGCGCGGCGAGGCTAACAGGCGACCATGGGCTCGAGCCTCGAGCTCACGGCGAGGCGAGATCGATGGCAATGATTTTTTATATGAAAAATTTCTGATTTTGCTTTATTTTTCGAGCTGAGTCTCAAGTCGAGCTTGAGCTCGAGCTGTTTTTCGAGCTGATTCTCGAGTCGAGCCCAGACGAATCGAGTTACGGGGTGGCTCGAGCTTGAGCTCGAGTCGAGCTAAAATTTGAGTCAAGTCGAGTCGGACCGGAAAAATTCGCGAGCTGACTCGGCTCGTGAACACAGAGCCTAAGTTTCTCTAACCTTGGTATGCCTGTTGTGCCTTCCAGGTGGCATGGCCAGTGCGAGGGTGGCATCGATATCAGTCCTAAATCCTACAACCGGAAACTGATTGATGTACGAAGCTTCTCTAAGGGCTATCACATGGCCATGGCTTATAAGGGTGAGAAGCCCAATGAGAATCCGACCCCGCGGGACGTTGATGGCCATGTTACCCACACTGCCTCCACAACGGCTGGCTCTCCGGCCACAAACGCCAGCTTGCTTGGTTATGCCTAGGGCATAGCGCGCGGGATGGCGCCGCATGCTTGGGTGGCGGCGTACAAGGTGTGCTAGACTTCGGGCTGCTTTGGCCGGTATGGATAGCGCCATCGCCGACGGCGTGGACGTGCTCTCCCTCTCCCTTGGTGGTGGCTGTCAAAGAATTACAAGATAAACAAATTAGAAGCTTATAAGACGCCCAATAATTGGAAATTGAACCAAATCGGAAGGGGGAACAAATATTTTTTTTTTCAAACTTACATATATAGTCTTTCAAACCGGAAGGAGTATGTTTTTGGACGACGCTTCCGAACTTGAATGCAAAATGCAGCCATGGACCCTAATTTTTCGAAGGGAAAAGAAAAAACTGAACTTTAAGTTCAGAATGGCTACCTGTACTCAAGTACACATCTGGCCATTCGTTGGGTTATCAATGGTTCTAAACGAACCCATTTACCCCGGGCCTCCTCCTGCTCGCCATTCTCCCGTCCACTACCACCATCGTCATCATTCTCGTGTCTGCCACCTATCCCCTCGCCCATACGTCGGGCTGAAGATGCAATATTTTTGTGCTTAGGGGCACGCTAGATGGACTAGCGGAGGAAGCGAGACTGGTGCAAGGAGAGACAATGAGGGAGGAGGGAGGTGGGCGGTAAGGAGAGATGGACGGAGGAATTGGGGAAGGGGGGAAGAGGCCTTGGGTTGGGTATGTTCAAATACTGCATTTCAGGATCCTTGAAAAACACATAAACAGCCATATCTAACTTGAGACAGGAAACAATTTTGTACTTAAGTACAGATTTTCCACCCTCTTTTTTAAATGCAGCCTAAGTTTTTTTGCATGGACATAGTACTACTCTTTGATATCCATAAGATTACATCCAAATAAGTAGAGCACATAAGTCTAATAAAGCACACCATCGTTCACATATACAAAAATTCACTATCTTTATAGGGAATACCTATTTTCTATTATCAAAATCTTTAATTATATAGGTTTCTGGTACTGAAATTAAATTGGGAAAAGCTTAGATGAGACTTAGCTTATGCGCATCTGTGTGAGCCTAGTCACCTTGAGCCTTCGGGTTTTGACTATCAATTAAGGAATGCAATATTCTCTACAAACTAATTAAGGAACGATGCAAGAGGTTTTTCCATATTACCTGGCCAATGAACTCAGATTGCCATATTACCTAATTTTTTCGAGCTCATACTATATAACCTAATTTTGGGACCTGATCTTCCTATTTTGCCCTCCTGAACCCTAACCCTAGTTTCAGGTTTTACACTTCAACAAATCATATCTCTTTTAATTTTTGATTCATTTTTTCTATTTTTTATTCTTCTTTACTTTTACCGTCATTTCTTTTAATGATGATATTATAAAGATCTTGAGATAATATTTAAAAAAATATAATAAAATCTACGATAAATGATATGCGATAACTCAATATAGTTAGGCTATCATTATAATAAGAAAGAGAAAGAAAAATAATGAATAATGTAAAAAGAATCAGTAAAAACGGATAACAAATGAGAGAGATGAATCATTAAAATTTGTTCCAAAAAAATGGCTTGACACAATAACTATATTATCGTGTCATCGAGTATATGATAGCATTTGTTATCTATGATATTATCATTAAAAGAAATATAAATAAAAATAAAAAAGAATAAAAAAATAAACGAAAATAGATTAGAAATGAAGGAGATGTAATTAATTGATATGTAAAACCTGATAGGGGTTTATGAGGGACATGGCATGAGCTCGGAAAAACCAGCTAATATGGCAACAATCCGGGCTCAATGGCCGACGCAAACTATTACCGGAGGCAGATGTGAGAAATTGGTGCTTCCAAGTTTTCCACGCTCTTGCCTACATGCACCGGAGGGGATATTTCCACCGTGACCTAAAGCCAGGTAAGTGTCTGAATTTTTTTTTAGTTTATTCAACTACTCCCTCAGTCTATTTGGTTTTTTTTGGATAATTCTATTTGTTTTTTCAAAATAAACTAATTTTAACTCATTAAAAAAATAAATAGGATATTAGATTATCTTGACCAAACTGAGTGACTTCATTCTGGTTAGTGTTAAGAAAGAAATGTGGTATTTTTTGGGATGAGAAGCTTTTTCCCTTAGCATTCTAGCTGTAATTCTTTCTGGTTCATTTTCCTTCCTTCAATGGCCTTTTTTTTTCCTGGAGTGTGCTGTTCGTTTGTACCAGTTCATAGGAACTTGTTTTATACTTTTTTTTTTATTTAATGATGATTTAGGACATATTTGTTTTGTTCTTAGATATGGGAAATTAGTTTTGAAATGGAACAAATTAATCCAGTTATTTTGCATGTCCTGAGTTGTTTCACGTTAATGTTTTAAGTCTTGTCAATGATTTTTACACACGGGTTTTTGCCTTACAAAGAATCTCTTGGCGACAAAGGATGTAATCAAGATTGCAGATTTTGGTCTTGCGCTAGAAATTACCTCCGCGCCTCCATTTACAGAATATGTCTCAACTCGCTGGTTAGTGTTGGATGATCTCCTCTTTTTTTTTTCCTTGTACTGTTGTATATGGTCATATATAGTGAGGATGATCTTGGTTGTGGCAGGTATCGAGCTAAGTTCTGCGCCAGTCTTCTATATACGACTCTGCTGTCGGTAAGTAAATAGCAAGGCGAGCCCTTCTGCAGTATAAACTGATTATATTATCTCTACCTGTCTTATACTTTTTTCTCTGCCTTACTATCAGATATGTGGACTATGGGTGCAATTACGTCTAAATTGATTACTCTTCGACCTCTCTTTCCTGGCTGAAGGTTGTATGCGGTTTTCTTAATTGTGAAGGGTAATCGGGCCGCAGCGGAAGCGAATTTAGGATTTTTATCCATTTGATGTGGGTTCTCAAAAATTGGGTTTTTCCTTCAAACAACAAATATAGCTTAAAGATTATCAAATTAGAATCACTAACCTTCGGCCTTTGTGCCTACGAATCACTCCACGGATTAGAATATGTCCGAGAACACCAAATCCTTCACCGATCGAGTGTAGAACGTCGTGAAAAACTATATTCCCCGAATTAGCTTTTTCACCCAATGAAATCAAGATCACCAAACTAGAGAGTACGAAGCGATTTCAAACCAAAAGAAGCTTTTCATTCGCATAGAGAGCGTCCCCTCCATTGCCCTTAAAAAGGCAGAAATTTCAGTTACAAAATCATGCCTTTTCGGTTTCCCGAATTGGCTCAACGTCTCTCCCAGAATTATTTCCAATATAGTGACTCTTATTTGACAATTCTATTTTGGTCGTACCAAAATAGTTAATTCCAAATAAGTGATTTCCGGATCGGTGATGATTACAGTGTCTCTTCCAATTTAGTGTGGACCGGGCCCACGGAAGCCTAACTACTCCACATGCCTACACTTGCACGAGAGAGCCGACTCCTCTCAATCAAGACAAGTAAAATGGGACAAGAACTCATATTTACTTACATCCCCCACTATGGGTTCTTTGTTCATATTTGCGATCCACAGTGACTCGTGCACTAGTCCTGTCGTAATCCAAAACTATGAACATGTTTTACAAATAGATCCGTCGTTAAGGCCTTCGTTAACGGATCAGCTAACATCTCAATCGTAGGAAGATGACTCACTGTCAACTTTCCCCGTTGTAGCATGTCAAACACATAAAAGTAATGCACCTCTATGTGCTTAGCTCTTGAACTGATGTCCCCATTACGGAGTGTCGACACAGTTGCCAAATTATCACAATAAATTTGGACAGGAGCATCAGTCCACTGTTCTAGCTGTAACCCAGCTAGAAACTCTTTAATCCAAACTGCCTCGGAAGCTGCTAAACTGCATGCAACAAACTCAGCTTCCATTGTGGACTTAGTGACGCATTTCTGCTTCTTACTAGCCCATGCTACGGCGCCGCCACCACATAAAAACATAACCGGCAGTGGATTTTCTGTCATCCTTACACCCGGCATAGTCCGAATCACTATAGCCTTCCAATGACAGGTTCTCAGCCTGATATGTGAGTTTCATATCCTTGGTACCCAGCAAGTATCTGAACACCCGCTTAATAGCTTGCCAGTGTTGCATACCTGGGTTAGCCTGATATCGACTCACAAGGCTTACTACAAAAGCCAAATCAGGTCGAGTGCAGTTCATGGCATACATCAAGCTGCCAATAGCCTGCGCATAAGGCACAGATTGCATCTTCAGATGTTCCTCATCTGATGCAGGTGCCATTCTATCAGACAAAACTGTCCCTTTATAGATGGGCGAATCTATGGTCTTCCAACCAATCACGCCAAAGCGTTTCAATACACTCTCAATGTACGATTCTTGAGATATACTTAGCCTCCTCGCTTTTCTATCTCTCTCAATCTTCATCCCGAGGATGTAAGATGCTTCACCCATATCTTTCATTTCAAATTGGGTCTTGAGCCATTCTTTAAGACTGAGAATCATACTAGTGTCATTCCCCATTAATAATATGTCATCTACATATAGTGACAATATCATAAATCTACTCCCATCTTTAAACGAGTACACACAATGGTCATAGTCATTGGCTACAAAGCCATATTCACTTATCACCTTGTGAAAAGTGAAATACCATTGTCTTGGCGATTGTTTCAGTCCATACAATGATTTAATAAGTTTGCATACTTTAGTTTCCTCTCCGGAAATAATAAACCCCTCGGGTTGTTCCATGTAAATCTCCTCCTCTAAATCACCATTTAGGAAGGCAGTCTTTACATCCATCTGGTGCAACTCTAAATCTAAGTATGACACAATTGCCAACAAACATCGGATCGAGATGAACCTGGACACTGGAGAATAAGTCTCCTTGAAGTCTATGCCCTCTACTTGTGTGAAACCTTTTGCCACAAGTCTAGCTTTGTACTTCTCTATTGATCCATCGGCTTTGAGCTTCTTCTTGAAGATCCACTTACACCCAATGGGTTTCCGTTCGTCTGGTAAGTCAACAATCTCCCAGACTTTGTTCTTCAAGATTGAATCCATTTCCTCTTGAACAGCCTTCTGACATTCCTTGGAATCTGGACTACACATTGCCTGCTCAAATGTGACTGGATCACTAAGTACAGGTTCATCTATCGATATCTCATCTTCACCAATCATGGCATAGTAATCCTTCAACAAAATTGAAGGTCTACGCTCTCTTGATGCTCGAGTTTCAACATCCTCATTGGATGTGTTACCTATCACTTGTTCATTACTAGTGACAGTAACTTTCTCTTTCTCAATTTCAAAGAGTTCCACTTTCTGACTAGGAGTTTTAAGGTCTATATCTTCCTCAAGAAAATAAGCATCTCTAGACTCTATAACCCCCACTGTCCCATCATCATGGTGTACTACAAATCGATACCCTTTCGAATGGTCACAATAACTTATAAAATTACATTTTATGGTCTTGGGATCCAACTTAGTTCTTAGTTGATCAGGCACCCTCACATGGGCCTTTGAACCCCACACTCTCAAGTTCGAAAAGTTTGGACGTCTTCCCGTCCATACTCATAAGGGGTCAATTTGATCGACTTAGAAGGTATCCGATTTAGTACATAAACAGCGGTGTCTAGTGCTTCACCCCAAAACTGCGTTCCTAGTTCAGAGTGGTTTAACATGGACCTTACCATGTCCATCAAAGTCCTATTACGTCTTTCAGCAACTCCATTCTGTTGAGGAGTATACGGTAAAGTATACTGATGCACTATTCCTTGGTTTGTACAATAGTCCTTGAACAAATCAGATGTGTACTCACCACCTCTGTCTGTTCTCAGAACTTTAATCTTCCGTCCTAATTGGTTTTCAACCTCAGCCTTAAATTCCTTGAATTTTTCTAAGGCATCGGACTTTCTCGATAACAAGTACACATAACCATATCTTGAATAGTCATCTATGAATGTAATGAAATACATCATACCCCTTTGAGTCTTGACGTTTATAGGCCCACAAATATCTGAGTGAATGACCTCTAAAAGGTCAATTGCTCATTGTCCTTTCGGAAAGGGTAGCCTAGTCATTTTGCCAGATAGGCAATCCTCACACATGCGCAAATTATCACTTATTCTAGGTAGTAACCCACTACCTGACATTCGGTGTAATTTTGTCGCATTCACATGACAAAGGCGCAAATGCCACAACAATGCATTATCAACAGCAACACAAGCAACATACTCAGAATCAATCATTTCATTATTAGCAAAGTCATTGGATACATCAAGTTTGAATAAACCATCAACTAAAGAAGCAGTAAATAAAATATTATTCTTCTGCCCCACAGTTCCCTTGTCACCCTTGAACCTGACTTCAAATCCCTTTTGAGTCAGTAGAGGGATTGAAATCAGATTCCTACGAATAGTAGGTGCATACAAGACATCTGTGAGGACCAGGGTGTTTCCTCCTAAGAGAGGAACACGAACAGAGCCAATCCCCAGCACGTCACAATAGGTGTTATTCCCCATGTAGATCTTGTGCTCTCCGGGACTAATTTCTTTCATCTCAGCAAAAGACTCCTTTGCCATAGCCACATGACGGGTTGCAGCCGAGTCAAGCCACCAACCTCTAGTGTTAGTGTTCACAATCAGTGCCTCAGTAATAATACAAACTATGTCCTTTCCTCCACCCTGTTGTTTCTTTTTCTCGTTGCCCTGGGAGCCATTAGGACAATTCCTGCTAAAGTGACCCATCTGGCCACAAGTAAAGCAGGCTCCCTTCTTCTTGTTTTTGGCCTTGTCTCCACCCTGGAATTGAGGCTTCTTTCCTTTCCTCTTGAAGTTCTTCTTTGAGGTGCTTGCATAGGACCCACCTTTCTTAGAGCCAACATGGTGAGCAAGGTTGGCAGATGCATTAGAGGCCTTCATATGCTCTCTCCTTTCCTGCTCCAAGCCCAGCTTGGCAGTAAGGTCATCGAGAGTGAGTTTCTTGTCACTCAGGTTCAATGCCACCACTACTGCTTCCCATGATGGAGGGAGACTAGTGAGTATCGTAGACACTTGGACCCCCAATGAAATTGGATCTCCAAGCATTTCCAATTCACTAGCAATAATAGTCATGGCATTTATGTGCTCAAGCACATTCTTGCCCTCCTCCATCCTCATGTTGGTATAGCGAGTGTGGAGCAACCTGATGTGTGCCTCAGTATGCTCTCCATACCTCCTCTCAATAGCCTCATACATTTCTTTGGCCGTTTTGTGCTTCTCAAAAAGCAACTCCATCGTAGGCTCCATAAAGGTAAGCATCGTGGTCCTTGCTCGTGCATCCTCCATCTTGAACTTCTCGTACTCTCTCTTTTGAGCAGCAGTACTCTGTTCACCCGTAGGTTCAACAACTTGGTCTAGCACATGACCCAAGTCATCAAGGAACAGAATGTGACGGATGCGCCTCTTCCAGGTAACAAAATTGGTGGCATTCAACTTTTCAGTCTTTGCCAACTCACTGGAGACCATTCGGGAAGCCATTGCAACTTTTATGAAATCAGCAAATGTTTCAATCAAATTGAAGATAAAAATCTACAATCAATGGAACAGGACAATCAGTGTAAAAACAGCACAGTTTGAATCACTAATTAACTATCAACAATTATATAATCAAGTGGCACAAAATACTGCTTCAATATTAATTAATTTTTCAAATCTTATCCCTCCGATCGATCGTGTTAATTTCCCCAATCGATCGCAGCTTTCCGCTATCGTTTTTGCACAACTTACAGTAGATACGATCGATCGTAATTCGTGCCGATCGATTATTTCCCTCTTTCAAAGCAACTCAACGATCGATGCCGATCGATGGCGATCGATGCCGATCGATGGCGATCGATACCGAACGATGGCGATCGATGCCGAACGATGGCGATCGATGCCGAACGATGGCGATCGATCGTGACCAGTCGTCTTCACCGATTTTACTTTCGAGCGATCGATCGCTCTTGACGCCGATCGATCGCGACTGTAAAAATCGAGATTTTCAGTCGGCAAAAACTGCGAGGAAAAACCCCACAAATCTCTTGGAACTCTCACACCACAACGGATCCAAAGCTCTGATACCAATGAAGGGTAATCGGGCCGCAGCGGAAGCGAATTTAGGATTTTTATCCGTTTGATGTGGGTTCTCAAAAATTGGGTTTTTCCTTCAAACAACAAATATAGCTTAAAGATTATCAAATTAGAATCACTAACCTTCGGCCTTTGTGCCTACGAATCACTCCACGGATTAGAATATGTCCGAGAACACCAAATCCTTCACCGATCGAGTGTAGAACGTCGTGAAAAACTATATTCCTCGAATTAGCTTTTTCACCCAATGAAATCAAGATCACCAAACTAGAGAGAACGAAGCGATTTCAAACCAAAAGAAGCTTTTCATTCGCATAGAGGGCGTCCCCTCCATTGCCCTTAAAAAGGCAAAAATTTCAGTTACAAAATCATGCCTTTTCGGTTTCCCGAATTGGCTCAACGTCTCTCCCAGAATTATTTCCAATATGGTGACTCTTATTTGACAATTCCATTTTGGTCGTACCAAAATAGCTAATTCCAAATAAGTGATTTTCGGATCGGTGATGATTACAGTGTCTCTTCCAATTTAGTGTGAACCGGGCCCACGGAAGCCTAACTACTCCACATGCCTACACTTGCACGAGAGAGCCCACTCCTCTCAATCAAGACAAGTAAAATGGGACAAGAACCCATATTTACTTACAAATTGTGCATTTGCGTAATTTTCTTGTCGGTTGAATGATTTATACATGTAGCTGATGTTTCCTTTTTTTTTAATTAATGATGTTTCCTTGTTTGGATCTAGTGAAGTAGATATAATCTACAAGATATGCAGCATGATTGGTACTCCAAATCAAAGAGCATGGGCGGAAGGTCTAAAACTTGCAGATGCCATTAAATTCCGGTTCCCGTAGGTTAGCTTAAAATGTTGGGGTTTCTGTGCATACGGCGTGATAATAAGCATTTGTTTTGATGGTCTCCGTTCTCAAATATTATTTGATTGAGAGAATAATTAATTGTTCTTTCCTCGCAGTTTCAAAGTGTCCATCTTTCAAATATTATACAGTCAGCTAGTGATGGTGCCTTATTTCTGTATGTATCTTTTCTCAAGTGGTTTGGTTTTATTGCTGGAGGTGTTCAATGCTACGTTCGACTATAAACCTTTTATACCTGCTAACTACTCACCTTGTATCATATAACATAATCTGGATGTTGTTCCAGTCACTTTGTTCGTGGGATCCTAGAAAGTGGCCTACAGGCTACAGCAGCAGAGGCTCTCCACCATATGCTTTTTTCCAGGTATATTTTTGGCGCAATAGTTGTTTCGATTTCATATTGCTAATTACTTTAGAACTGTTGTATTAAGCTCTTTGTCTTGTGTGGCTTCTCGCAGCCTTGCTAGTACATTCCATGGGCACTCTCTTTGAGATCAGTTGTCTCTAAAACGCCCCCATCTGGTGGGTAGTATTCCAATATATGCTCTCTCAAAACTCTGAATTTACACATCCTGCTAATAATTTCTTTAAATAGTTTGAAACTTTCACCAGGAATGATGGGAGCTCTGGAACGGAAAGGTTTTAAGAGGTCCACAGAGACCTTATCTGACTTAAAACCTGCGAGCAACTTCTCTTCATCTGGGATTCATAATTCATTTAACACTAGTGTGCAAAGGAAGCTGGAAATGGATTCTCAGGTGAGGCTACTACTTTTTTTTTTTAGATATGGTTGTCTTGTTGTTCTCATGCTTCTATATGTCCATGCGTAGGGTGTATATGCTAACAATCCATTGGGGAAGGGCTGTGTTAAGCAACAACCACGATATCTGCCACCATCAAGAAACAGCCCAGGTACTACATTGTCCTATGAATCTTTATTTCATTAGTACTGTTTGATATGTAATTCTGAGTCATGCTCAATCAATCTTGAGACTAACATGCTTGAACGTGCTTTATTATGTTTGGAGGATTTATTTTTTTTCCAGATAGGTAGCCCTGATTTCTTTTCTTTCCTTTTGTTAGCATCTACTGATTGGAAAAAGAGTCCTTTGGGGGTTTCCAATGCTGCGGAAATGTTGGCACAGATGACAATTAAACCTGGAAAGCTGCATCACAAAAAGCGAGGTGTAAGCCTTGGCATTATCAAGTGTATTAAGAATCGATTCTTATGAGGACGAAATGAATAATTTGGTTTCTATGGGGGTCAGACATGTAGCTTTGATAATTACTATTGGACCATTGGGTACGTAGGAAGGTTAATGTTGCCACCACCTCTCAGAACATTGACACAGAGCCATTATGCCTATTGCGTATTGACTATTGAGTAATGAACATGCCGTAGGAACCTTTCCAAAACGCTGGCATCTACGAGTCCATCATAACAAAATTAACATGGATCAAGGCAAGTGCTTTTCGCCCTCCCACAAATAATCCTATGTAGCCACTAAATAAAAGGCTGATGTTATAAAATTAGCATAACTATTAAAATCTGTTTTGATTTGCAAGCCGTTCATGTCCGTGACCCAGGCGGAAAATGGACCGGGACGCATACTTTTTAGGAATTTGCAAGCCGTGCTTGGTGCTGAACATGATTTTAGAGGTAGTGATATAAATCTGTTCTCCAAAAACCTGCATTGGGTTACGATTGGACATAGGGAGAGTCGTTTCACGTGACAATAGGGGGATCACTTTCCCCTATTCAATCAGAACTCATCGTCAGGTTTTGGAGTGAAAATGCCTGTGTAAAGCATCATTTTCCTTATTACTGGAAGTTGTGCCACCCTATATTTTACAAGAAAAAGATATCAATGCCATTTGATCCACCAACCTCACAAGCTTAGAGATTTTGCCTTGTGGTGATCGAATATGAAAACCAAGATTTAAAAATAAGCATGGGTGTAATAGGGAGTGTGCATGGACTATGCATAATTCTCTAACTCTCAAAGGAAGAGATGAAGGCAGCATCTGCTTCATAGTCAAGTAAGTTAGCCATCATGTTGCATCCTACTTGAGAAGAGTTTGAATGTCCGTCGGTCCCCTCCGACTGGTTTTTTTCTTCTAGAAATCCAAGCTCACTAATTTTGATAGATTCTGAAAAGCAAGGATTTGAGGGTAAATCAAGAAAGCCCTCTAAATCGAAGTCCACATTTTGCAATTCATCCCAAGTACTGTTTGATGAGATAAAGCAATCATGGTAGTAGTTCTGCTCATTTGATATGGGAAGAGCATTTGTGTCAATTTGGTCATTGGAACCGGGAGACGTTGAATAGGCAAAAGGGGATGCAGAGTTGTTGCCGCCATTGGACTCTACCATTCCAATTTGATTGAATGTCTGCGGAGAGACGGGCTCTACCATTTTACTTAACTTTTGATTAAGTTGACTAATCGTCAACGCTTTTTTGCTCAAATGTGTATTCCAATGGTTTTTTATCTCGTTGTCGGTTCGACCAGGGAGCCTTCCTGCGATCAAAGCCCATCTGCAGCACAAAGAGGACGCTCTTAGAAATTAGAACTACGTGTTCGCAAGCTCACGGCTTTCCGGAGCCATGACCTATGAGGGCTACCTATTATGCAATGCAGGAGTTGAACTGGGGGCCACTGAAAATGAACGGAAGCGTTGCTATTTCTTTCATCAGGCTCAACCATGATTTTTTTTTTTGCAGTGAATCGTGCATGATTGGTTTTACGTTCATATATGAATATTCTTCTTTTGGGGGAGAAGTTTAAGTTCATGTGAATCAGCAGGCCAGGATATAGAATACCTGTTTCCAAGCAAGCTATGGAGTCGAAGGATCAAGTCCTCTTCCTCTTCGGATACATTTCCTCTTTTGATTCCCGGTCTCAGATAATTTAACCATCTGAGTCTGCAACTCTTTCCACATCGACTGAGACCTGTTCGGGCGTCCAAGTTGTATATTAAGCATCATCTATTTATTAGAAAACCTTGTGTGCAAGGAAAATTTAAATCAGAACGTAACAAAATTGCAGCCTGCCATTGATTCACATCAAAAGAGAAGAAGACATCTAAATACTTTCTCAGTTATAACTTCATCTAATATGATACTTAAAGCATGGAATTGAATGAACTTAATACACTAATTATCTCCATAGGATGACTTTGCACGTACCTGCTTTAACTGGTAGGTATCTCCATTTATTATCTCCATGTGTCTTTACAAACTCGACTAGCTTTCGGTCTTCTTCGGCTGTCCAAGCTCCCTTTTTGAAGCTTACCTTGTTGGCGTCTTTGGTTCCTGCCTTCTTCACCATCTTGATCTGATAAACCTCGCACGTTCTTCTAAAATCTCAGCTGATCTAGGACCCCTAGGGATTGTGTTGACTGATGACTGTTAGAATGAATGCTGCCAAGCTCGCAAATTCGACCATATATATCATACCACACGTGCAAATCAGCGGCGAGACATCATCTCCATTCTAGTCTATATAAAGAGATCCTGTGAGTATCACAGGATGACCGTTGTAGGCTCACTACTTGGTGCACTCATTCCCCAAATAATTAGGTCAATCAATCTGAGCAAGGCACCCAAATACTTGTTTTTCCTGGCTTACGAACCTGACTCCACTCGAGTGCTGCGGCTGCGTCGGGTCTACTGGTTGTAGATGACGGGTATACAATAAGCGCATGGGGCATACAGCTTAATGCAGGATATATATATATAGAGAGAGACGGGTCCTCCCAGTCATGAGCAGAGGAGTAAGGTGACGCCAAATCGCCAATGGAGGTAGGCTGTCGTAGTACGAGGAGTAGTAGCTGCCAGATGAGAGTTGCAAGGTGCATGAAGAGCCAACCAACAGTCCACGAATCTAAAGGAATGGAAATTGGAATGCGAATGCGTGGAAGGGTAAGCAACTACCCCCCACCCCCAGCGGCCCCTTTCACCCCGGGGTTGGTTATGTGATTTATGTGTGGTGCGTTGGTCAAGGCCTACCATTCGCAACACCCACCAAGCATATATGAAACAGTGCTCCAATTGTACCCGTCTGTCATTAAAGAAGCAGTTGCCTGACTCCTCTCTCCCCGGCCAAACATCAAACATGACATCACCCATAAATTCACTGAGGGCAACAGCCCGATTCTCTTGTATAGGTGTGGACCGATCTCACGTAAACCGTCCTCTATCCTCGTATTGTATAGGTGTGGACTGTGGAGTATATATCTATACGTGTGCTGTGTTCCTGGTAATCTTGAAACCATCTTTCTCTTAGGCTTGTGGGCCACACAACAGAGAAGTATATAATTTATATCGTGATAGCCCAAGATTTGTTTTTTGGAGTATGATATAACTCAAGATTTTTGTGTGTGTGAGGATAAAGGAAAGAAAATGAAAGCTCCTCGGTTTTTGGTGGAGCGCATATAAGTGTGGAGTATTAGCAAATCGCAATGTGAGTTTTGAATACCGGCGATGTACAGACTAAAACCCCTGGCCTGTCCCTTTCACATTAGACAGACATCTTCGGTTTTCGATGGGCTTGCCAGCGGCCCAGAAAGCTACCACCTTGTGGCCAATATGCCCAAGTCGCCTCAACCCTTCAGTCGGCTGTCCACCAAATGCTCGCCCAGCACTTTTGCATGCAATACAAGCTCCACTATAGAGTATAGACTATAGAGTGGAAACTTCCAAAAGCTTTGTCAATTCTCATAAAACTTCCAGGCTATGCCCCTCCATTTCATATTTTAATTTCCTTCTCCTCCAAAAAAAAGGTCTCTCATAGTATAATGGTGCCCCTAAGTATATATAAGGCATTAAATTCCAGGCCTATGATAACCCCCAACAACAGTTGGACATAACCCTCAGATTTTGCTTTTAAGGCACTCTTTCAACTTAAAATGCAGAGAAAATACCTGCAATAGAATTTTCTTGATGGACGAAAAGTTGAAATCAACACCAGGAAGGGATTAGAAGGGAGGATTAGACCATAATAAGTCTGGCGTTGTACATGCATAGCTAATGAGCTCAAACACTAGGGACTGCATCTCAGGCCCCAAATGGCATTTCAAACCTTTTTTCTATATACATGGCATTTCAAAACTTGCTCAAGTAATTATACTAAAAATATAAAACTAAACCCACTATGCTTCAACTGCTAGCTATTTGTACAAACAGGTAAGTGTCAAGTTCCTCTCCTAAGAGGCAGGAAACGCAATCAAACAGATTGATCTTCTTCAAGGGAGACCAAACCTCCCAAATAGACTGTCCAATTTTACAGAAGAAACAACAATCCTATTCATTGAATCCTGTAAAAACTTAAACTCATAACTAGTAGCCAAAAGTAACTGCTTATTATAAATACAAGTAATTAAAAAATTTCAAGTTTATTTCTATAAACCACTTTATTATGACCAAGAGTACCTTATTACCTAGATTATGTACATAATAGGTAGGCACATTTCCTGTGAGAAATATAACCATATGGTCAAGTCTTTCTAATCGCAACAAATTATGTTTTTAGCGAATGATAACCTATCAAATAAACAAGCTTATAAGTAAAGAAACAATGACCCATCAAGTAAACAAGCTTCTCACATTCAACCACGAAAACAGACTTCATCATGAATCCTAATGTGAAGCAACATTCAGTGCTAAACGCAAATCAACAGAACCAAAGAGTCACACATTTAGTACAAAACTACAAAAGACATTTTTTAGATAATGCCATCTTCATGACCATTCAAAGATTTCAAAAATCTGTAATAAAAGATAGCTGAGGCAGCAAGTTAATATGCATGTAGTCTCACTAGCAATAACTCACGTTGTTTTCTTCAACTCTTGAGCCTCAGTGGCAGGGGATTCAGAAGCATTGGCAGGAAAATCAGAGAGCACCTGCATGGAAATGGAAAGTTGGGGTGCAGTTACCGAAATCTCACTTGATCTTTCATCTTCTGAATTTGCCCAGGTCTCCCTGTTTCTTGGCCACTCATCCAAGAAAGGTCGAAGAGATTGGCCCTCCTGTTTGATAGGCTTTGGAGGACCAAATTCATTCCCGAAAAACCTGTGCTGCTGTTGCTTCGACATGGCAGCACTAACTGGCTCGAGATTCTGCAGGTCTTGATATTGTTGGTAGTTACTATCCCAAATGGAGCTGTTTCTATCTTTGGCCGGTGGCAATGGAGACATATTAGATGACATAAGAGACCAAGAGCCATCAACAGCAGAATCCAGTCCTATTCTCCTCGCACTTCCAGAGCCTTCTGAGAAGAAACTGTGCTCATCTGCCTCTCCTTTGGATCCATGAAGATACCTACATGTTCCGGTAAGGTTATGGAAACCTATGACATCATATGTCCTTTTTTCAATTTGAAAAAAGCCATAATAGAGGCTGTATGCAGATACCAAACAAGGATGAGCAAAGGTTTATATATGACATCTATTAAACACTACTATCATCTTCCAGTAGAAGAAAGGGTTATAAAGAAAATTAGGAAATTAGAGGATTAAAGGTTCATAAATTTAAAAGGAGTGTAATTCAACGAAAAGATAAAAGCTGCTAATGTAGTTAAGCATTCGGGGAAAATAAATAAACAAAATTTAGACACATTTCATTTATCATGTTTACTAATTTTTTAGCGATACTTTAAAAATGCACATCACTAAATAGGGAAAAAAGTACAGTAAATTTCCAAACATTTGGACCAATATCCACCACTCAGTGCTCATCGGTTGCATTTTTCATCAGGTAGGACCTACTCCTGAGTGGAAATTTGGAAGTGAGCATGAGTACGAAAATATACGTTAGAAAAATAAGCACCTTTCATATACTTAACATTATATTGGATGCCTTATGAGCAAAGGCCCCTATGAGAGAGAGAGAGAGAGCTCCAAGCAAGGTTTTCATAAAAGACAAAGTGTTGAAAGACTCTATAAGACTTCCTAGATGAGTAAGGCAGGCTTCTTTCTGCGAAAACTTTAAAAATTAAACTGGCAATAATTGTAATGAGAAGCTCAGATTTTGATAACTTGCACTTGTAGGATCAAAGAATAGAATCCCCAAAGCTGTGGAAAAAGAACACTGGCCTTTAAGATAATCCCCAAAGCTGTTAGGAAATGGATTACATTATATTTACTAGTTGAAGTGGACGTGCAAAATGCACGTGCTAGACATAAACGTAAACCAATTTCTCACTGTGTTTACATAGACTTTCTTCGTAATCTAAACCATAAAATACTAAACTAACATAATTGGCATGCATGCAAATTGTTTTTCCCCAAAGGAACTTGATTATGGTTTGATCATTTCTAACCATCGTAGCCCATCATCTTACGAGTTAAGAGTGCACACACACTCCTTGCTTATAATATAAATAAATGAAAAAAAACAAATTCATGGCTCATTAATTGTGCACAGATTTATGTCTTTTATACTTTTTTTCCTAAAACAAAGGAGTGTGATATATGGTTTCTACAATAATTCATCCATTTTGTGTTGGGCTGCGTTAAAACTCCTTTTTTAAAGACTTGCTTAATTAAGTTCTTTTTGTGTAATCCAATGCATTTAAACTCAATTAATTAAGGCAATCACGTAACCCCCTTCCTCTTATAGCTCTCTCTCTCTCTGCTACGCCTCTTGTGTGATGAAATTTCTGGTGGGCCTTAAGTCGTAACCTTATGTTGTTGTACCCTGCCTAAAGTTAGAACCAACCAACTTACTCCTTTGCATGCTATCGTGGGGTCCCACATATATTTAGCAAGTTCTCTATGGATTAGAGCGTCTCTATGTTCCTTCCACTACCGAAGTCCTCCTATAGCTCATTTCTATGGTCGATATATACCGTCTCTCTATCCTTGGTTGCCTCGGTTTGGCAGGTCATGATTTGGTCATTTTGACTTCATTTGGAAAAAATATTGAAATGGAGCTGACCGAGCTTTTGAAAAAATTAGCATTTCCAAAGTTAACTAATTTTAGTCCATTCTGAAAATCCTTATGGTGATAATTATTCCGGACGGAGGGAATATATTAATAAGGTTGATATGTAAGTATACTCCCTCCGTCCAATATTACCTGTCTACATTAAAAGATCAAAATGAACTTCGTTTTCTAATGCAGACATGCAATATTGGACGGATGGAGTAGTAATTTTAGTTGTCCCAAAAAACAACCACTCTCTCTCTCTCTTGAAGAAGGTACATGCTTGGGGACAACACACTAGGGGACACTGCATCCGGTGGTACTGTAAGACAGGATCTCCTACAAACCAGCTCTCCCATACCATGTAAGATAATCGTTGTTTTCCAGAAGTGCTGTTAGGAAACTATTGTCCTTTTATAGTTATACCATATTGACCATAGACTCCAACAAACCATGCATGTCTACATATCTATACACATATATTGATAGTGAGGGGTGGCCGAGTCCTTAGGACTCAATTAGAAGGGTAAGGGACACACCGGAAGTCGGGATACAATCCCGGTGGGTGGACAACCCAGTTGGGGTTCGAATTCAGGACCTCTGCTTCAGAAAGCTGAGTCCTGGGCCTCCTGGCCATCCCACATATAACCCGTTGTTTCAGGAAACCATACTTATATTCATATACAGATGTACTATGCAGAAAAGCATGCATACATACAATTGGTTGGTCCTGAAGTACAAGCAAGAGTGTGACAAAACATCCCACAAGATGATGCATTCAAAAAATTAGGTATCACTTGAATAATGCAATTGCAAAAACTAATGCAAATAACCTTAGCAGTCCAATTAAAAAAACCTTATTAATCCAAAATCATATTCAGTGTAAACTGGAAACATAAACATCTATCAGGCAGGAGTATATTCAGTTTCAAGTATTTTAGCCACACTTACAAATCATGTAAATATGATGGATTAGCTGGATTAGCACCTGTAGTTTTTGTTTCCAATCCCATGGGAGGCTATATCAATCTGCAATGGTGAAGTGTAGCTTCCATGAGAAATCGAAATGGGGTGAAGAGGAAGGTTGGAGAAGTTGCTTGGAATGGTACCCATCCCACCAGTAGCCAAGGCCAGGGGAGCTACAGTTGAAGAGGATTGGGAGATGTTTGGCATTTCCACAGGCATTCTTGAACGGTTGCGGCCACGGTGCATGTGGCGCTCGCAGTATTTGGAATCCGGATATGCATCCTTGGAACACCTCCATTTCTTCCCATCAGTCCTTCTGCACCTCCCAGGCTCAGGGTCGATCTTCTTCCCATAGAAAGAACAGTAATTCACTGCAAAGCAAAGAAATCCTTGGGATCAGTTTTTCAACTGAACATAAAACCAGAGGAATGAAGATTGCAACACAGAAATTATATTCACTATTCAGCATAAAAAATGTGTTTTTTTATTTCGCAAACTACTAAGAAGTATTAAAACGATGAGCTGTTCGCTCCCTGGCAACCCCAGAGTGAAACACGCTGATACAGAAGAAGCTAGCTCATCATCCGCTGCCAGCAACGAAGTAGTAGTACAAATATACTTCAAGCAATTCAATACAGAATGAAGCCGAAAAAGTTGACATCGGAAGAGAACAATCTTCTAAACAACATTAAAATTTTTTATCTTGAGACCATCTTCCCTCTGTTCTGATGAGTATGACCATATATTAACGAGAGCACTAGAGAATCTTAAACTTGGAAACTAATAGTGAAAGGATAAGCAGAATAATATGGGCATGGGCAGACATTGGTGAACTTACAGCTGGGGTGGTGGAAGAACCTGGAGGACTCGATGCTCTCACGGATAGGGTGAAGGAGATCGGGAGGGACGGGTATCCCGGCCATCATGTACTTAAAGATGAGAGCTTGGTGCTCCAGCTCTTGCCACTGAGAAGCTGTGAAGCGCGGATAATGAATCCTAGTCGCCGCCACCGACGAGCTCATCTTTTCTACGATATACTAACTTACGCCTGCCTCTCGTTATTACGATTCGAAAAAGAGAAAAAAGAAACAGAGTAGAGCAGCAGCTGCAAGAGCATCCTCCCCTGTTTCAGGCATATCCCAGGCTGCACAAAAGGCGTCGCAGTGAAAATATCAAAGTGCCAGTATGTCCTTTCTCCACAGAGAAGGCCGGAGTCTCAAATTTCAGCTCAAGCAAAGTTGGGAGACAGGGCTCTGCATGATGCAGCGAGTTCACTTGTTGAGGGAGTTGAATCACTCAAAGTCACCTAGTATGGAGAGTTGGCTGGGGGAAGCTTAGGGAGACAGCAAGCTTTTGAGGGGGGGAGGGGGCCTGCCCTTCTTCAAAGCAGAGGAAAGAAAAATACAAAAGTGAGGAGGGGGTCCAATTCTGCAACTGCTGGGGTTTTGTGTGTGTTGGGAAAGGAGAGGCACAGCATCTTCTGCACAGAGCGGAGTAAGTGATAAATGCAAGGGGATTTCATCAGTGAAAATTCCGTTTTTATTAGATGAACGAAAGGATACTTATTGCATCTAATTTCTTTGTTGACAAATAACCGAATAGTCGTACTACAATTTTGGTTCTGGAATCTATTCTCACTAAAATGACAAAGAATCTAATTTAAGCCATACATGATTAACAAATTTAACATCTGTATAACTTGTTATTCATATGAGAGTATCAGACCTCCATCACTTTATTCGTTAAATGATCCTATTTGTGGTTTTTTCGTTTTTCTTTCGTACATGTGAATTGTTAATCCCTCTAGTCTTTAAGTGTAAAATTTGTAGCAAACAGCAGGTTCTTCTCCCAATGCTAGGAACCAAATCTCACTTGAACTGTAACTTAGGACTTGGGAGTTTCCCTTGTTTAGTTGTTTTTTTCTCAAAAAAATCCCTTGGTAGGTAGCTGAGAGCAGATACGACTGTCTGCTTGCATCTTTCCATGAGCGTTCTTCCTTCTTTTGTTTTTTCGGTCCATTAGTGTTTCTCTTGTCTTGTGACTTGTAAGCATTTTCAATACGACAATTGATGCTTAAATACATACAGCATCAACTCATGGGAAACTGCAGAGAGTGCGTCCAAAGGGAAAAGGGAAATATTCTATACCTCTTTTCAAAAATAAACTCCAAATTTCCTAAAGGGGAGCAGGCATGGATTCCTCAGGTAAAACGATGGAGAGCAAAATGGCAATCATTTGTCTGATTGGTATTGCCTCATTGGACCGCACCCACTCAGCCCACCCAGCAGAGCTCATCTCTGACAAATGTTTCCCTCTGCAGACACATTTAAGCAAGGACAGCCCGGCCCGGGGGTCTCTGCCCTTTTTACTGAGTGCATTTGATCCCTTTTGCTTTGTTGTTTCCCCTTCATCAATCCCTTCGTCCATTCCATGACCAACGGGGAGAAAGGAAAAGGATGGCGTGAAACAAACAACACGAAGGAATCATATTGATTCCAAACCGACATGAAAAAATGATACCTCGCTCTAAATTCTCTCCTCTGAAAAAGATATTAGAATAAAATCGAGCGATGTTGCCACTTGTCACCAAAAATTATGCTGGCCCAACAGCTTATTTGTTTCACGAGTTCGAGCTGCCAGCTAACAGAGGTACACACCAGCTATAATCATCCTATAACCGATGGCCACTGAGTCTGGCAAACAAAGTGACTGAACACGTGTATTGAACATAATAAGCAGTCACATCGCAGTGGTGGCAGGCTTCTCCCTAGTTAGCTACTCCCCCATCTTAGAGGGAGAGACGGTGGTCTTTAAATCCAAGAGGGTGGGTACCAGATATCGGAACATCACCTGCCAAACTCAATGAACCTGGCGATGAGCTAAATGAACGCTGACCAAACATTGGCCCATTCAAATTTCAACAGTGCCAATGACCGCTGACCAAATTTAGGCTCATCCAACAGTCCCCTCCCTTTGCTTGACAGTGGTGCACGTTATCTTCTTTTAGAGACAGGCCAAGCTAAAGTATACCATAGAAGCCAAGCATGTCATTTTGGCAGGATAGAAAATTTGTCGCTGGAACATTTTAAAGTATTTGCTTGCAGGAGAGAGTACGCTTGCCTGAATTGGTCACACTGTTTATGGAGAAAGCAACTGGTACATTTTATAGCTATAGCTCCTACTTAGCAATTACATTTGATCAATTCAAAATTAATGGATGTATAAGAGAATCAAAATTAAAGAAGAAACTACAATTGACAAGGTTAACAAACGTGCGAGAGGTGGTGGACGTAGAACGCACGGCACAAGAATTGGGCAAATCAGAAACATGGAGGTGTAAGTCTCACATGCTTTCTGATTGTATGACTACACCACCCCAAAATTAATTATCGACAATTGAATAGGTAATAATGCTGATATTTCTACCCCATGAAGGGTCCCAAGAGGTGGGTTTTTTATGGTTAAGAGGTTGTTATGGGGGTAAGGATGGCAAGACTTAAGAGGTTTGTTATGCCTGAGTTTCCAACCGCTTGTCTTTTCTTATTTACTATTTGCGATTCGTTTATTCTCCTTCCGTCCCACATCAATAGTTCTATTTGATGCAGGATTGTTTAATATGGGGCAGAGGAAGAATAATTCTAATGAATTTAGACACCATAAATTTTAGTATTTCGGTCCGAAGATCTAAAATTCGGATTTCTGCGTACTAGTGTAAGTGTTCTCAAACACATGCAGACCGAAACCCGAACTTTAAAAATTACGAGTCAAACGCTGAACTATCAGAATTTTGGCAACATTGCCCTGAACAGGGGTTAAAAAAATAGTCACCATCCACACCCTCTGGTCCCTGACCTTGGTTTTGCCCACTTGGGACAAGCAAGTGCTACTAGACAGACAGAGACGAGTCCTGGATTCTCAGGTTCGTGTTGTTGTCATGGAATGTCGTATCGGATATCGGTAAAATATCGGTCGGCTAAAGAGACGAAATATTGGAGATATATCGGAGATATTGTGTAAAAAAATATCGGTAGTCAAAAACTAGTTTTTACCGTATATTTTCACAATCTAACTTCTAAAATGAGTTATACTAGTTTAAACAAAGAATAAATTTCAAAATATGCCTATTAGGATAGAAAACAAACAAGAAAGGTTTTTTTTTTCAAAAAAAAAAAAAAAATTGAAATTTTTTTTTAAAAAAACGATATTGATGGTATCGATGCATCGGTTTAGGCCCGATACCGATATATCGGCGAGACGATTTTCCATGGTGGTTGTTGCCTTGCTGGTCGAGGCGTCGGGGGCAAACTAGGACTGGGACTCCACGGCTTTGTTGAGTAGCCAACCAGTAAAATAAAAAATCAGCACTCCCAGCCAGCCAGCCCCCCCGAGAGTCCCTTTCTTGATTCCTCCTCATTTGCCTGCTCGCTCGCTTCGTCAGATCTCTGATCTCCCCCCTTTCCCTCCCTCCTTCATCCATCCCTCTCCCTCACTCTCTTTGAAGCTCTGCTGGTTGTCGTCCGCATCCTTTATTGGCCTCTCTTCTGTTTCCACCATGAGCCTCTTCGGTCTCGGCAGGCAAGTCTCTCTGGTTTGAGTTCTTTATGTTGTGACTTCAATTAAGGAATCTCGTTTCCTCAATAGCGGTGATTACACCACTGCGTGATTAAATAAGCTCTGTTCTTCGTTTGTGCATACTTTTTTATGTTCTTCCTGAATTGGTGTTGGGGAAATTCTAGGACTTGAGGATAAATGACTACTGCGAATGGGTCATAGATGTTTAGATGTCAGCCACCACTAAGGTCATGTCTGCCCTCTCAACACTCATCAGACATCTTAGGGGAAGGATCATTGGCGTAATTGTTACTGGCAAAAATGATATCAGTTCTAGGCTTCATGCTTGTAATTGACTTAGAAGGTAGCACCTACTAATATATTCGACTTGGGAATTTGTTTACTTTTTCAAAGCTTCTTCCTGGGTCATGCTGAATAGATAGTATGGAAAATTCGTATATACCGTCCCAGTAAGTTTGATTAATTTTAATTATTTGGAAGAGAGCTTGAATATATATAGATAAGCATGCGAACGTGCTGAAACCAATCCTTTTATTGCTAAATTCTTGATGGAAAACACGTTACACAAAGATCTGCTTGTGTTATCTGTTCTTTTCTTATCATGAGCCATGCAACAGATGTGCCAGGTATCACCAAGCATAACATATCCTCACTTCCTTATTTTGAGTTTTAGCTATAATATTGAAAATGTAATCTCCTTTGTTGTGTGCAAAGAAACTGCATCCTCTTATTATAGTTAGCACTCGATGTACAAAAATGACTAATGGACTAAGAATTAGTTGTCGAATGTAACTTTTTGTATTTTTGATGAGAAAAAGAACCATTTTAACGTAAAGTTGATAGAATGGCCTTTACAGGGTCCATGCTTGTTTTGTATGTTAGGACAAGAATCATAAAAATTTGATGAGATGATGATTATGCTCCGCTCCACTTCGTCTTTGCTTTAATGTCTTGATAGTGGGATTAACAGTGATGTCTTTACTTACAGGAACCAGAGAACCTTTCGCCCTAAAAAGAGTGCACCATCAGGAAGCAAAGTATACTTTCTTTTCATTTTATTTATTTCGAACACTTATTCAACTGTGGTTACTGTAGAAAATCTGAAGCACAAATTTACAGCTCTACCTTTCCTTTACTGCTTTAAGGAACTATCAGTATTTTTCTTGAAGATATTAAATGTATTCGTAATTAGTTTCCTATCAGCTGAGCTGTTGGAACTAATGATATCTATCCTTTTTAACAAGTATTATTATTTGATATATTGACACATTTTTTAATATCTCATTAATGTTTTCTCCGACCATTTAACCTACAGAATGTCTTCTTATTGATTATTATTCATGTTAGGCATAAGTATTTTTTTTAATTCACTTGGTTATTAATGTTAGTTGCATAATTTTGTTTTTGATATTGTCTGAAATTTTACTCTCTTGTCGTTAATTGATTCCTTGTGCATCAAAAGCTGCTACAAGCAATCTACTTATCGCTTGCGGATCTTGCATTTAAAGATTGCTTATCAACTTGTAAATATTGGTTTTTGAAATACCCGACATGTTTTAATATGCAGGGGGCACAACTTCGGCAGCACATTGATGCCACCTTAGGTAGTGGCAACCTCAGGGAGGCTGTACGGTTGCCCCCAGGGGAGGATGTAAATGAGTGGCTGGCTGTCAACAGTAATATTTCTTCTCTTTAGGAAATTGAAAATTTTGTTTTTCTATTGTGGAAGTTTTGTCCTATATGGCATTCTCAAGCAATTTCGTAGAAAGTTTGCCGTGTAGGAAAAAATTGCTCTTCCCTCCATATGATTACAAAGAATAAAATAGTCAATGTAGTAATAGTCAATGTAGTTTTTATGTATTTCAGTAAGGAACACAACCTTTTTTGATTATCCATTCGTTTGGGAATAGGATTTGTATGTGGTTGTTATAGTGGAACATAATCTAAAGTAAGGTTGTTGGGTTTTCTACTTTTCAGCTGTGGATTTCTTCAACCAGGTGAATCTACTCTATGGAACTCTCTCTGAATTCTGCACACCTGAGAACTGTCCTACAATGTCTGCAGGACCTAAGTACGGCTTATGACACCAGTTACAACTTACAACATGAGAATATGCCTTAAGTTAACACAACATCTAAAGCCCACATTCTAGCATATATTTTGTTAGATTCATTTATGCTTGAGAAATTCAACATTGGAATTAGGGTTGACTTGTAATTTTTCCCCTTCAATTTCTCATAAGATCATGTTTGTTTATGTATTGCTAAGAAATTTGTTCAAAACTGTAGTTGATTCTTATGAGCATAGTTAGTTTCATGCAATTTTGATTTTGAGTTTTAAATTTGAAGAAATTATCTGATTACACTTGCTGTTGGAAAGAAGGGACTTTGGAGTTTCCATGTGAGATATTTTTTCTCTTGCATGCTGCATTCATATAGCTTAAACATTACAGACCAGCCCCCAGTTTGTCTCACTGAAAAGATGATAGACATAGGAAAAAGCCTTTAAATGACTGTTGATATATAGACATTGTGCGATATATATCTTGACCTCTTGATATTCCTCTGGTCATGTATTTTGTTTTCCTGATTATTGGATGATGTGACACTGCAGGTATGAGTATAGGTGGGCTGATGGAGTGCAGATAAAGAAACCGATTGAAGTTTCTGCCCCAAAGTATGTGGAGTACTTGATGGACTGGATTGAGGTTCAACTTGATGATGAATCCATATTTCCTCAGAAGCTTGGTAATATATATGTTTTAGTTACTATGTTTGATTGTTTTTTAATTCCTGTGGCTTACAATTTTCTTGTTTGGAGACTTTTAGGAGCACCCTTTCCTCCGAATTTCAAAGAGGTTGTTAAAACAATTTTTAAGAGGATGTTTCGTGTTTATGCCCATATCTATCATTCACACTTTCAGAAGATTGTGTCCCTCAAGGAAGAGGCTCATCTTAATACATGCTTCAAACATTTTATCCTATTTACAATTGTAAGTCCTTCACACTTTTACGTCTTTTGTATATGTTCTTGCAATATATAAAGCAATACATGTTCACCATTCATTAATAGATACTAGTTTAGGTACGGTGTTGGACAGGACTGACATGAGAGAAGCTGATACTTGGGGGTGCTTCATGTCCACAAAATATCTTCCTTATTGCTGTTCATAAATGCAATCGAGTGGACTGCAATTGTAGTTCGAGTTATTCGGAGTAGCGTTACCTTTTTAGGGTTAACATTGAATTTCTTGGATGGGGAGATGAGGTGTTATTTTAATATAGTTGGCTTTTTCATCCTTAGCAAGACTGTTATTGTTCTTGATTTCTTTCCATTCAATTCAGTTTTCATTTCCCAATATTTATTTTCAGAGTAGGCCATGGTTTCACTTGTTTTTACCCTCTCCCCTATATGGAGGACTTCCCGTCACTATCTTAAATTACTTTTATCACTGATTTATATGGTAGATCCAACATGGATGTATTCATTAAGGAATTGACGTATGCCTTGTTCCTTTTAACTTAAATTCTGGCTGTTTGTGTAATTGTGATGCAGGAATTTGGATTGATTGACAAGAAGGAGCTTGCTCCGCTGCAGGAGCTAATAGAATCCATTGTTTATGCCTACTGATAAATCGTAGTTTGTGTATCTAGAGTTTGAACTAGTGGATAAAATAATAAGTCTCAGACTACGGTGGTATATCTTTTGTCTGTGAAAGGTTGGGTGAAGATTTACTGTTTGTGTGTGAACTTACGATTGTGAATGCCAACATATAAGAATTGATTTGGATCTTGTTGTCAGTAGATTAATTGATGCAAGCCGCAATAAAGATGGTTCTGGAGGTTGGCTTTAGTACGTTAGAAATGTCTTTTTCTCATGTGAGAGAGGGCCAAGGATCGATCCCATTGGCACATGATGTCTAAGTGTGCGTGAGTCTTATCTAAGAAGAAAGGTTTTTTTCCTTCTTGTTTTGAGTTAGTTGACCTACTAATATAAATAGCAGTTTAAATATTCTGAGGGGAACCTTTCGCATTTGAATTTCTAATCTCTCTGTGTATCTTCATCTGTGAATTTTGGATCTGGAAGGCGTTTGTATTGTTTTTCTGTGTGAATTGAGGAAACGACTCTTAAGGCTTGTGCATTCAGGTTGGATGTTAATTCAATTAATAACAATTCCTTTCCTCCATTCTCTCTCTAATTCTCTGTTTTTTTCCTTGTGATTCATTTCATATTAGTTGAAGGATTTGGCTTAGGTTACAGTTAGTGTGAGGGCGGATTTACATGGGTATCGCTGGCTAACTGAGATTGAAATCAAACTTGTATATGCTGATAGTCACGCATCAAAATCAAATAACAATGAATTCCGTCAACGGAAGGAATTGGAGGCAATTATGAGCTGAACGCTCTCCTTCCTGCAGGCTGCTTTCCCTTCTTGATAGATAGATGGAGCCTTGAGCTGGATGGCGACTTAGGAGACTAAGCGAGTAAGCAAGGACAACAATAATGATAACACTATTTAGATGACATAATACCTTCAGCGTATGCCAAAGGTGCTGTGCAAAAGAGGTTGAACAATTTCAAAGAGAGAGGTGAGTGAACTCTACCGTGTTGGAGCTTTGGATTATGAATATGCCGTATGTGGAACCGGCCTTACCAAAAATGTAAACATTTCCTATGCTATCATTGTTATTTATGTTCACGACAAATGGTAACTTAAAACAAATTTATTAATCATGAAGGTAATTTTTTCACCATCTTCACCTTAATTCATGTAAGGAAATGATTGGATTTATTACACTTGGGGACAAAAACGCCAGAAGGTTTTTAGCCTTTTTTGTTAACTCAAGAGTACCAACACACTGGAATTGAATTTGGGAAGACAATCCTTAATGCCGAAACCACACTGGCTTTTAGCCTTTTAGTCCAACAATCATAACTATCCTTTACTTGTCAACACCAATCAGACTCGTTTCGCACATCTTAAATTCGTTTCCCTAACGGTATTCATAGGCCTCTATTACATTACATGGACAAAAGGATGTAAGCCGCTGCAATAGCCAGGCAGAAAAGCCGCTTCTTTCACTTCCTTACCGAATACCGAGCGTTCCAACACCCCACTCGTCGGCCACAGGCAAAAATTGAATAGAGTGGTCTCCTTGAGGCCTTTTGGCTATTCCTCCAATTGGGCAGCCTGCAGGCCTTTGAGCTCGGGATGCCGATGATGCCTTGAAGCCACCAAACCATATGACCCAACTACAGAGGCCAACACCAAAAAGACTGCTGAAAAGAGCTGAAAGTTGGCCAGCAATTCCCCGCGGAGTTGGCTCTCTTGTGTACGGCACTCGATATCGTTCCCAGCCAGGCGGCAGCCCTGAGGCATCATGGGCCCGTAGAGCGTCAAAGCCGTCTGGTAGAACCAGATGCCCTGCAGTGTGAAGGCGATTCCGCTGCACATGTCCACCGCAAAGCTAGTGGGGGCGAGAGCCCCAGCGACGGTCGAGAGTATGCAGAGGCCGATGAGGAGGACGAGCAGCAGGTGGTAGTAGCCCTCCAATCCCTTGTGGCTCGTGGAGTGGAAGAAAAAGAGAAGGTACTCTGCACAGAAGGCGGTGGCTGCCATTAAGGGTAGTGCTCCTTCTGGCAAGGAGAAAGACCTACATATGCATAGACAATTATAATGAAGAACAGCATCATTGGCATCACAAAAGTACCACAACTACAAAAAAACAAAAAAAGCTTCATGCAGATTTTTTAACATCAGATTCTTTCACTATTTCCATGCAGAAAGATGACAGTCGCTTAAGAATGAGCCAGGAAATGGTCCGACGTGGGCTAATCATCAGGAAATCATCATCATGTCCTCAGTGTCTTTCCAGATAGCAAGCAATCATGTAACATGCAGGACGAGTTTTTAAATGAAAAGGCCTAATCTTTCCGTCCCGTAACTAAATATCCACATTACTCAAAAGATAAATTCTCAATTCCCCACACTGACAAATTTAGCAATAGCTTAGTAGAAATTTAGCAAAAATTGAAAAGGAGTGAGAAAGAACTGCGAAAGAGATAAAAAGAAAAGAATGAGCTAGGGGAAGTTGGTGGGGTGGCTGACCTGGGAAACTTCTCGCTCAAGAGGGCGACGAGGCCGAAGAGGAAGAACATGAGGAGCATGCCCGAGTGCTCGAAATCGTTCATGTGGGAGGGATTGAGGACGCCTTTGACGAAGAAATGGAGGTGGGTGGAGTAGAGAAGCTCGATGCACATGTCAGTGAAAGCTCCGATGGTGACCAGGTAGAGCTCCAGGTGTTTGAGCCTGCCTCCGAAGCCTGGGACGGGGCTCCACGCCCGCACACTGAATGTTTCCGGGCTCGATACGTATCGGACGATGGCGCTCCAGATGTGCCATACTCCCACCACCAAGAACAGGGTCCCTGGCAGGGCGTGTCCCTTGAACGACCCCATCTCCCTCTCTCAGCGAGTTGTCTTGTTAAGAATTCGCCAAAAGTTTTTCTTTTGGGAGCATGAAAGAACCCGCTAAAATGGAGTTTGCCTTTGATCTGAATCTGAGTGAAGGAAATGCTTCTGCAAATTTGATTGAAGATTAACGTGCTACACTTTCAGATGATGGAAATCTGAGATTATTGCTGTTTTTCGTTCTTGAGCTAGATGACTAGCTCTGAATTAGACGCATCAGAGGTAACAAATTGAACATGAATACTAGTCAAAGACGTTAGCTGAACAGGGTTGATTTATTGTCTGCTTTTGCTTAAACGTTGACCCGTTACCCAAATTTCTCGAATGAGCGACAGAGAAAGATTCCACGATATACACGACGTAATGATGCAATTAATTCAAAAAATAAAAAGAAAACAGCTTTTGTTCAATGAGCAAAGACTTTAGAGGTGGAAAAATAAAACAGTAGTAGACAAGATAAACTAGGCTCAAAGGATTGCTCTTTCTACAAGTGAAGCTTCGACGAAGCACATGTTATTCCTTTTTTCTATAATACTTTTACTGAGTGAAAAGAGAAGTATGAATCGCAGTTGCAGTAAGATATTTGTTTGATCTATGGAAAGAGAGACTGGTTGGATGGAGAGGAGACATACCACAGGAAGAGGAAGGCCCCTCAGGCGAAGGAATGATTAAGAAATCGATGGAAAGGCGGATCCAGAAGAGGAACGAGGGATCACAGAGGTCAGCTCCTCAACCTGGCCAAAAAAGAAAAGAAAAAAGCTGGGTAAGAATGATGATGATGATGAAAAACTTAAGAAAAAGGTGGCAAGAGAAAGATCTAAGCTGTTTCTTATTTTTTAATTTGTGTTACGAGTGGCCGCCTACTTTGTGGCGCTGCTGCCGTCCTTTGGGCACTAGGCGGAAGGCAGTAAAAGCCAGCACAGCAGCAGCTGGAGAGGCAGAGCCGAGAGCTCTCTGCCTCTCTCTCCCCCTTTCATCGTCTCTTTTTTTTCTGTTCTTTCTTTTGGGAACTCCTCGTGTCTCTCCCTCTCTCTGGCCGGAGAAATGAAAAATCGAGGATCTTTACATTGCAAAACACGCGGCGATGTAATAATTTACTAACAGACGGTCATCTCTTTTGGAAGTCTTCGGATCGTGTTAGTTTTTACATGACATGGGCAGACGAATGACAATAATATTTTCGGCCTCATCGACTTTCTTTGGGACGGACTTAGGGAGTTATACTGGCAAGTACAAAAGTCCATGGGGGAGAACGAGCCCTACTGAAAGGCTGAAAATACCTGTGCTAAACTGAAGGAGAGTTCATTTGTCACATGCAGCTGATTTTTTTGTTTTTTTGGATGTTGATGCAGTTGTCAGTTAAATAATTAAAAATACCAAAAATTGAATAAAAATAAAATAAATGTCTGAGCCCGGGTTCGAACCGGGGACCTCTAGTGTGTGAGACTAGCATGATAACCAACTACACCACCCAGACGAGATGTGTCATAATGAAAATTATAAAATTATATATTTCATACGATCTTTGGAATGAGTCTATATTTCTGACGCCGTGTATTTTCGGGTTATTTTGCCATGTTACTGTAGCTACAACCACGAGAACATTATCATTATGTAATCTGATCGTAGGAACACCTATCCACTCATGGATTGATTCTGGAGAAAGAAAAAGACTAGTAATATGTGCCCAAAAATCCTTTCAGTGACAAGTGCTAATAATTCCAGACGGGGGGAGTATTACGTCCCCAAAATAAGTACGTCAAAGACATATTATCAGTGAGATTTTACAAAAGCAAAACAGAATTGGATAGCCAAATAATCTTTAATAACCACAGAACAAATCTCATTGCCATGTTTAACATATGAAGGTTGAGATCACAGTAAACTTTAAAATGTGCCCACAGGGACCCATGCCATATCTAACAACCATGTGAAAAATGTTACGAAAACACTGCTAATTGATAGTAATTATTAGTCGAACTCTACAAAGGAAGGTTCGTATCCAAAAAAATTAATTTATCCCCTACATCAGTCACATTCTGCTGTTTTTGTTTAGTTCATCATTGTAACAGCTATTTTTTTCATTCCTCCATCATATTTCTTCTTCTAAATCCTGATCGTCTTCCCCAGATAGAAGGTGATTCAGTGTGACCTTAGGTCTCTTTGTTTCATGCCCGTTCTCCTCGTCTTCCTTTCGAACTTCCTCCTTTTCACGCTTACCATCGACTTCACTACTGAAGTCTCCTCCATCACGTTTGGCCAATTGTTCCTCTGCAATATCATCATCCTCTTTGCTGCTCTTTGCTTCTTTAGATTTCCTGAAATCACTTTCACATTCAACCAGAAGTGAACGTGTTTCCTCATTGTTTGCAAGATCAAGAGGAGTTTTCCCGCTCTTGTTCTTACAGCTCAGACTTGCACCTTTCCTTATCAATAACTTGGCGAGCTCTAAATGCGACCATTGAGCAGCATAGTGGAGAGGAGTAGTAAATCATTTTCTGTTACTTGCTTTAACTGAAACCCCCGATGTAAGAAGGATGCGAGCCACTTCCAAATGACCTTTTTGGGAAGCAAAATGAATCGCGCCAATGTTGTCCATAGCAGCTGCACCAATATCAGCCTTGTTCCTGCAAAGATAAGAAACTACCTCCAACTGCCCTGCCCATGCTGCTAAATGGAAGCTCAAGTCCAAATAATTTAGAGTCAAGGAATATTACAAATAAACAACAGCAACAATTTACACCTACAACTTGAATTAACAATAAGAAACATCTATTCGCCCAACTATAAAAGCTCCATATCCTATTTGCTTTTCTTGATTGATCAGTAAGAAATTTACATTACATAATTGACAGCCTACAAAATGATGAGCAAAACGTGGAGGCAAGCTTCAAATACACCAAAGAGTTCATAAAATTTTAATTAATGTAATGCGGAAGAGATTTACTTTACATAATTGTTGGCCTACACAATGACGAGTAAAACTTGCAGGGAAGCTTCAATTACGCCAAAGAATTGTAACTTTAACTTAACATCATGCTACCAACCTTACAATCAAGTTTGAAAAAAAACCTGTCTAGAATATACTTCCACAACAATCTGGGTATGGGAAGTAAACAAATGATAACACTTGGGCTTCATAGGTTGAACCCCATAAATAACAACTCAAGTTTGATGCATATTAAAGAACATAAGTAATCAACACCGCACAAAGAAAATAAATCTTCGGTTGTATAGCACTGCACCATCCTACACCACACTCCTGCAAATTAAATTTTAAGTCAATGAGAACAAAACAGAAGACAGATTTGTAGAGGTCTTACAACCTCATCACATGTTTATGTTCCACCATTGATATAACCTGCTATACTTCTTCACACGTACGAAATTCCCTCTCACTCAGTCAATACCAACAACCAGCTCCTTAGTAAATTTACTAGTCTAATAGACCAACCATGCAACACCAGATAGAATTAGAATCCCTTCTGCTTGTTACTACTGATCTCGAAATCTTACAAAAAAACAGAGGCATAAAGGGTACGAAATTGAAGAAGGAACGATGTAACACATGAACAATTTCAATTACAATTAAACCATACATGACAAACAACTTTCAGAAACCTACTCTGAAAAGATAGAACGATTAACAACTACAACCAGAGTTCAATTATAAAAAAAACAACTACAACCAGAGTCACTAGCGGAGACCGCAGTGGACCTAGGATAGGGGTGTAAGCAAAGTCGTGCAAGGAATCCAACTCCAATCAGCATAAACTACTTGAACCCACATGCAAAATCCTAGAAAAAAATGTCACAAAAAAAAGGAACTAAAGTGGGAAACTGAAGTGAAGAGGGGAGGATACGGAGTGCGGGAGTGCTTGTCCCTGGAATTGACAGCCAAAGGGTGGGAGAGGCAGAAGGACTGGACCATGTTGACATCGCCATTTCTCGCCGCCGAGTGGATGTCTTCCCCTGCTGGGCTCCCTCCTTTTCGCTTCTTCTCCATCTCCGCTCGCTCAGGGAGGAGTCCGGCCCACCTGCTTCTCTTTCAGACCGAGCCCAGCGGCACCAGGGTCATGGCAAGTATGCCCTCGCCTACAAAACAAAAGTTGCAGTAGTAGCCTAGTAGGCCTTTCGTCCGAAAAAAGAAAAGTTGTAGTAGTGGGCCTAGGCACCCCAACCGTCTTCAGGTTCCAAAATACTGTATATATTTGAGAATTTTTTTTTTATTAAACCATGAAACCTACAAGGAAATCACACGACTCCTTCTCCCTTATATCCCGTCCAACTCCTATGCTCGTTCAGAAAGTCAATCCTTCTAAGTCTCTTCTAATTTTAAAAATAAAAAATCACCGTAATTTGGTAAAATATACATAATATTTTAAAACATTGAATATTTTTAAATTTACATAGTATTTTGGAACGGAAAGAGTAATTTATTAGGCTCTGATTCGTTTTTCTCGGAATGATGCAAGTTAACATCTCTGCAGCCCTCCTGGCTGTGCTTGCCGCCGTCTTCATGGCGGCCACCTCAGCCCAGGGGCTGTCCCTGGACCCCGGCTCCGGGTTTGAGCTACTGGCGCCGGTCACGCTCGTGTGTTCTTTCCTCCCTCAGGAAAATCTTCCATATTTACCCCTACCTCTCCACCTCTCTTTTTTTGGGCCAAAATGGGCCTTTCTTAGACTTGATAAACCTAAAAACTGTTTGGATATGAAAAGTCACAAATACGAGGGTGAAAAGGATTTTTCACAATTTGTCACATTTTAGCCTAAAAAAATGACAAATGTGAAATATACAAAAGCTCACCTTTGAAAAGTTTTTTCACATCTGAAAATTGTTTACAACCAAACACTTTTCACTTAAGTTTCATTTGTTTCATCTGAATTTAATTTTTCATATTCAGATTCAAGAATTTCAAATATATGACTTCTCATAAATATCAAATATCAGTAAACTTTTCAGAATCAAACCAATCAAATGGACCCTTACCCATCTTTTCGGGGTGAGATTTTTCAGCAGTAAAAGGAATATTTCACAATCCCACTCTGGTGGGCACTTGGCATCAACATTCAACACCATGTCGTCTTCTTCAATTAAAATTGGCTTCACTTCCATTTAAATTGCATTTACGGTCATGTAATTTGGCAAGAAGGGTGGGTATGACATGTAGCTTATTAAAAGAATAAATCAAGTTGGGAAACTAACAATTCATGTTAACAAGTGACGCGCAATAGGAGGCGGTTTACATCAATGTGAGGGATTCCTTAGAAATGCTTGGAAGAACCATGGCCCATGGGAGTCCGCTTTGGCTTTGGGTCACACCTATCCTATGTTGCATCATTGCTTCAATCCTCACGACATTTTACAATATTTGCACACCTAATGGCATGATGGGTAGTTATTTGTCAGAGACATAAGGCAATTACTTTGCCAGTTATTGTGAGGAAGATGGAGAGGTGACTTCTTTTATTGGTATAGTTTTAGATGAAGACGAACAGGTGGCTTCTTTTATTAGCTCTGTTTTCTGTTTCAAGTCCTCATTTTCTAACAATGTTGGGGCTTGCTGTTACTGACTCCAATTGAACCTGGAAAAGATCAAACGATTCGATCCGTTGTAGGCGCTCTGTTTGTGTTTTTCACTTAGATCTCCAAAAGAAAAAAGAGTCGCATTATATACAGGAGACTGGCCAGCAGGTATGAAGCTGATTGAGCACACACATTGGAAAAAATATGAGTGATCGACCAGATTAGCCGTTAATATAGATTCTTTCCAATCGAAAGATATTTGGGAATATAGTATTCACTTATACGTGAAGCACCATCTCTTGCATGAATGCCTTCCAAATCGCCCATGATTCTAGCTAACCAAACTTCTAGATTCCTTTGGACTTCCCTAAAACTATTTCTGATGGAATCCAATGATCGCCTTGTGCTCACTTTAGTTAGGCCACTGAGCCCATCTTCCCAACGGCTTTTGTTTGTTTCCGCTTGCAATGCCATCAACTTCTGGTTGGTCTCTACTGCCCTCTGTTGTAGACGAAACGTTTCCAGCAAGAACTCTGTCTGTCGTTGTGTTCTAAACTCTGGGCTCAGGCTCGGCTCACATGGATCGCTTGCTTGCTAGAGAAGATACACAAGGTTAACATAATTTTAGCTACACCAGTGTAAAATATCAGGGAGCAATATGGTAAGGACATCGTTAACTGTTAATAGAGATATAATCCGTAACAAAGTCATATCAAAGCCAATGATCTCAAACCCACATAACAATTTCAGTAAGATCATACTCATCCTCATGAATTACCACTCTTAAGTTTAGGCATATCCACTTCCTCTACACATCATACCAAAGAAATTAGGGAAATGAAATAAATTCTACCACAGGTACTACATAGACATACCAATTAACAGAAGAAATAGGCGAAAGAACAGATAACAGGCAAAAATGGGACTTATATAATGACATCTTTTTATTAAGATAGAAGAAGTGTCTAAGATAAGTGTCCATACAGCAGAACTCAGCTCTGGTATCAGAGTGGCCAACAGAAATTTGTATGTACGAATCACATACTCCCATTCAGTGCTTTATCCCATAGTTTCAGATTATATAAAAATTATACATAAAAGACCTCTAACTTGCTCCCTCAGGTCACTTCTAATAAATACAGTTTTCTTCAAATAAATTAAAATTTTAGTTTATTTGAAGAAAACTGTATTTATTAAAGAAAATTGTATTCATTAAAAGTGGCAGGAGGGAGGTAGTTAAACCGTCCAAAACAATCATCCATCAAAGGTTATAGCAAAGCCTATGAATAGGATAGAAAGTAAAAGCAGAAGACTGATGGGAAGCATGCCATACAAAGAGAAAATCCCCACAACAAAAGAAAACGAAAAACAAAAGTGGATCTTCATTAAATGAAGTTTACCATTCTCCGGCACAAATCATCAATTCTGCTGGTAAGAGTTTGGTATCTTTTAACTTGTTTCCTCAGTATTGGTGGGACCTTTGAAATTTCCTCGCCACCAACTTTTTCTATTGTAATTAACTCCTGCTCCATTAACTTAAGTTTTGAGGAAATGCCCTTTGATTCTCCATCAACCTTCCAAGGAGATTCTCTTCTGAGCCAAAACAAATTACACATTATAATCAACAATTGAAATCAATCGTATTTGTAGAACACTTCGATCAGGAACCAGATTGTCTACCTAGGCACGTAATGCTTCATCTGATAGATCGGCTCGTGGGAGGTATCATATTGTACATCCTGTAACAGGCGAAAAAAAAATCAGGAAGTATTAGTCTATGGTGAACTGCTTTAGCAAATGTGACCCAGCAGACTAATTGATAGGACGCTTTTAAAATACTTTAGATATTTACTCTGAACAAATATGCATCCGTCCAATTTGAAAACATTGAGTTCAGAATAAGCACAAAAGACAAATTGACCATGACAAAGTCCTTAAACTACCACAAGAAACAAAATCAGGGTGAAACAGCCTTAGAAAATGTGAAACGAAGAAATTTTTTTTATCAGATACTCAGAAAGCTGAAATGGACTTTCCAAATTTCATGTTTTCTCTTTTTGGTAGGTTAATTAATTCTGAGCTTCATGTTGATAAGTTTGTTCAGATAACAAAAAAGCAAACCGCACAAATTGTCAAATGGCACAGAAACTTTATCGACCAAAATAGTTGATTCAAGGCCACATAATTTGCCGCAAATCAAAACATACTACCGATCCCAAATAAAAACACCATATAAAGGCAACAACCACAGAGAGACAGATAAACCAGTCTAACCATATCGTATGTAAAAATGGTATACAGGAGAAAGAACTTTCCATTGAATCATAAACGTACCTGCCATCCAGCTGATCTTTCAGTCCAAATCTTGGAACCGGAAGAAGCAGAGAAATTTTCCCTGCTGAGAAGTGCACTCTGATAACACTGAAAGCTGCCCATTTGATCGGCCTCAGCACTTCTGCCCGAGAAACAAACGTCTGGCACCGGATCCCCTAGCCCTTCCGACACCCTTATCTTCCCAATCCCCCCGAACCCAGAACAACCATAACCACCTCCATACATCTCCCCAAGCTCCTCCACATTCCCAGAGACAGAGAACCCACTGCCCCTGTTCTGCGATATACAGACCTCCTTCTCCATTAACTCTTCCTCTCTCTCCCCCAACTCCTCCCTCATGTCCTTCCTCCTCGACATGAAGTTGATCACCTCCTCCCGCTCTTCCACGTCCCTCTGTAGCTTTTCCACAAGAGCTCTCAGCTCTGCTTCGGACTTTTCCAGCTCCGTCACTCTGCCCTGCAAGCGAAAGACCTCCTCTGCGGAAGCGTCGATTTCCTGGAGGAGTCGCTTCTCCTCCAGCTGCCAGGCGTTCCTGTGGCTGGCGAAGATCTCGACGACCCTGGCGTTGGCCTTGGAGTCCTCCTGTCGGCGGGACTTCATGAGGCGGAGCTGGTTGTCGGCGTGAAGGAGCTTGATGGAGAGGCTCCGGTTGCGGGACTGGAGGGAGGAGAGGTGGGAGAGGTACGAGTCGGGTAGAAGCCCCAGAAAGACTGCAAAGCTGATACCCAAATACGAACTAAGGGTTGAGCTATTGGAAATGGGAGGCTGAGAAGCCATGGGCGGAAGCTCTTCGGCCATGGCCATGGAGAAATGAGCCAACAACTGCCAAAGCTCAGGGGAGTGGCTCTGCTACATAAGAGAGCTGTCGAAGCAGAACAATCACTCCTTGCAGGTCTAACACGAACCTGAATCCACAAAAGGCCCTGCTCCACCTTGAAATCACGACACTACCATTCCGTTCTCATTTATCTAAAGCCTGATCAGCGATCAGATTAGACATAATCGCATATGTAACTGGCCTGGTAGAAAGCGCACTCATCTACCAAATGGTGTTTTGCATCCAGATACGGACGAGTTTTTGCACAGTACAGATTAGGATACATAGTTTAAATCTTGTCATTAATAAGGCCGATCAGTGACCTAATGCTGTGTCAGTGAAAATAAAGGAGATCAGTGACCCAAAGGCTCTCAAGTCTCATTAATGTGCTGCTAAACCCTTCCTGTGATGTCCCTGGGAACTCGCACTCGCAGTTCAACAGATCAGGCAATTGCTATTTGAGTCAATTACAGACAATTGATGAACATGTCTACCGAAAGGCCAATCGTGCTGGTGATTGATTTTTTCCATATAGGACTATCATTTCTCCTCTAGAAGATGGTTCAAAAGGTATCCTAATGCTAAAACTCTTTAGAGAGGTGATGATGATGAGATGATCATGTTTTCTTAGAAGCTGGGTGTTTTTTTGCTTTTGCTAAAAAGTTGGAGATATGTGTGATGAACTTGGATGACTTTTTTATTTGGCAGAAGAACTTGGACCACTGGCTCTTGGCCTGGAGGAGTTGCGTCATGGATTTTCCTGTACTTGAAAATATGGACCAGCTAATAATGTAGTGTCCCAACGTAGTCAAGTACGCCAGGTTCTTGCCCTGAAGCTAAATTGAAGAACCCCCATATACGTGAGTGGGAGTGGTCTTTAAAGGCCTTGGGGACACTAGACAACAAGTTGCTAGGTAAATTTTTTATTTTAAAATTTTACAGATTAGTAGTCTAGTAGGCAAATACTCCAAGTTATAAGGAAATGGTCACATAATGGGGACATACAAGATGCAGCGGTGTATGGGTTATGCGTTACTACTAACGATCATGTAAGAGGGAGGGACAGCAGGCAATGTACAAGTACGTATCTGTTCAAGTCACATGCTGGGCAGGTCCCTTGTGGTCCACCACCGACACCGAGCTCGGGTTGTCTAATTCATGCGTCCCACTATGGTTCAAACATCCATGTGGTTGAAAAACAGGAGAGATGCGATGGAGTACAGACTTTTGGGTAAAAGATACTTCGCTGGGTAGGAACAGGTACTGATGCGATGAAGTACAGAGACTTTTGTGTAAAAGATGCTTCGTTGGGTAGGAACAGGAACTGATGCGATGAACAATGGAGTTTTAACCACAGTATTGGAAAAGAAAACAGAGTATGGTGACTGTATGGTTTTTGGTCCCATAAAGGAGACGATCATGAAGAAAGCTTACTTACGGCAAGGTCATGATTTACCTTGGTTTTGGGTACAAAAGAAAGCTTTTTTACGGTAGAGTCATAATAATTTTTTTACGTTGGCAGCTTTCCATCCAAACTTTAAAAAGAGACGGACAGGACAACTTTTTAAAACGACCTTCCGTACATTGACGTAGAGAGGCCAGATACGCTCGATCTCCCCCAAAAGCATAAGACGTGATGCATTGCATCCAAATCGCCTGGAGGAAAGAAAGATGGATGGATGGATGGATCTTTGCAGAAAAATATGATGACCCCCACCCCTCTGTCATATTACGTGGCTGTACTCGTAATTCAACCCCTCTCTGTATTTCAACCTGCGTCTACTAGACTACTTAGTACTTACTGCATTCCCATGGCAGATGTTGTTGGGTTTTGAGTCTGTTAAGGTATGTAAGAGGAAAGAATCTTTCTCTTTATGTATCTTATTGGTGTGGTGACTCTCTCCAATTGATAGTGCACACATTCATGGGTGCACCTAAAGGTGCACGCACACGCACGCGCGCACGTGGCATGGGCGAATGGGCGCATTGTGGCGCTTTAGAGGCGCACTTAGCACTTTGCATTAGGCACGTGGCACGTGGCATCTAGAGCCTTTGATTTTGATCAAACGGCTATTAGTTTTGTGAAAATTACGAGCCGATCGATCGGTTTGATAACGCGATCGATCGGATACAAATACGATCGATCGTATCTACTGTGATTTTCGTAAAACTGAGAGATGACCAGCCGCGATCGATCGGCTGCGAAACCGATCGATCGTATCTACTGGAAAAAACGAAAATAGTGTTTTGCGCCCGAGGCGATCGATCGCCTATGGAAGCGATCGATCGCTAAGAGCGGTTACGCGCGGTTTCTCGCATTTTTTGGCCGTTTTTCCTTAAAAAAGTTGAGTCTTTTCCATAATAATGAACCTTTGAGTCTTCCCATATATATTATGAACGGGAAAACTCAAAGAGATATACAAGAGAACAACCAAGAACAACTTTCTGTGGATTTCTCTCTTTTCCAAAAAGTGATCTTCTTCCAAAGGCAATAGTTTTCTGATTCTCTGAGTTCGAGTTTGACAAGGAGAAGTGCACATCCTGTCATTCTGGTTCGTTGTATCTTTGAATAGATTGCCAGAAGAAAACCCGTGCATAAGAGGGTGGCAATATCTGTTTCAAAGTCAGCAGTTCATCACTGTGCCTCGGACAATTGGATTTATATTTGCAATTTCAGGTTCTATTTGATTATTATTCAACACGAACGGATAAAGGACAATCACTCTTGATTTCTACATACAGTAGAATTTTTCCAACAGATGTACCCCCTGAATCCAATACATCTTGGTTTAATAAAGGAAAAGAGGCAGAAAGCAGAAGAGTAGAGTTGAATAGTGATGACTAGTTTGAACAGGGCCATGCGCTTTCCCCAATCCCCATAGCAATGTCAGTGAAGAAAATTGTAGCGTCTGACACTGACTCTGCTCTCCCCGGCTCCCCCTCGTCTTAACTCTTTTAAATCCGACACCGCAATCCGTTCACTTAACAAATACCTATAGAATACTGATTCTTCTTCTGCCACAACGTAAAAGTGTGACAGAAATCTATGCGAGTCCGGGTGCCTTAGCCCCCTCAAGCTCTACCACAAAAAGAAGCTTTGTGCGCTCGCGCTTAGCGCTTTAGAGAGTTTCCCAATTTATACGCTCTCAAAGGTGCACTTACTCTCTCTTGGCTATTATATATGCTATTGCTTCCCAGTTCCGGTGATGATTCATGAAGGCCTGTAGATAAAAAATGCATATGCAGTAATTAATGAAATATATGCGCCAGTAATTGATCCAGGGTGGGGGGAACACGAGATGCGAGGATAGAGGGGAGTAGATGCCATAGCCGCGCTAGGGTTAGGCAGCATCCGACATATTGGTGGGCGGAAAAGCATTTTCTTCTTCTTCTTCTTCTTTTCATAACTTTTTTTTCGGGCCTCCTAAGCCATTTTGTTCTATCTTCTTAGCAACATGTACATTAACATAGTAACATGATACAGTTGAATATAAAACATGATCCAACGTGCCCTTAATAGAGTAGATTAGATAATTAAGGACCTGCCAAAATTAGATTCAACTGCGGCGATGGGGAGGACTCAGGACTTGAATAGCACATGTCTGTATGGTCCAGGAACTTAAATGCGGGCGTACGTATTCCCCAATTAAATTGGTTGGGTAAGAGTAAGACGCTGAAAGTTCAGAGTCAAAACCAGAAACAACAAATCCTATGGGCGCTTGTTCTTTCTTTCTTTTGGCCTTTAGTCCTTGGAAAGGAGCTCCATCAAGAGGACAGATACATTAACGGAACAAAAATGAAACTAGGAGGATGCCCCGTCCCGTCCACTCAAGTGGGTGAGAGAAAGAGAGATATACATGCGAGAACTCCACTTCTTCAAAATATGCCGCCAAATCAAGCCCTTCTTTAACTTGTTAATGACGGCGTGATTATCACCCTCTGTCTCCACCCGAGGGAAGTCCCATCTCGAAGCCGAGAACAGGGCATACCAAGCCGCCATAGATTCGATCTCCTCTATCGATTGCTTGTTTTTGATATACAGTAAGTAAGCCAATTCCAAGATGAACTCCCGAGTGTGGAGGCTGCGGACTTTCCCCAAGGCTTGCAAAAAAGCATCTGCTTCCATGGCCTAAAATTAGTGCCCGAACTAGAAGTCTCCAACACACGAGAATCTTTCGCTGTCGAGATGAGAATATGTATTCGAGACATCTGTTGTAAGCAGAACTAGTAGGAATCAGCCAACAAAAAGATCATGAATCAGAGTTTGTTTTTTGAAGGTAGATGCAGAGTTACTTACTACTCCATAAACGCTCCCTCCTACTACTGTTACATTTTTTATTCGTGTTGCTTCAGGCTTGCCATGTTCTGGTTTGATCCAGCGTTTTCTCTCTCCGGACTGTGGCCACACCGTGCAAATGCTGCCATCTTTCTTTCTGAGGTCGCCTTGCAGCAAATGCGTCCTATAGTACTATGTTTGGACTTTGGGATATGGGAGGAGGTGGTACAAATTCAGGCACCATGTGATCAACTTCGATTCCAATAGCTATTACCCCATGTTGCATGCGTTGTGTAATAGGAATCTCATATCATTTGGATCTTATGGACCCCATTTACAGTTAGACATCCGCATCTAACCCAATTGGACAATGTGCAATTTTTTATTTTGTTATTTAGTTTACATATATATGGGGGTCTTTTTGATCAACTAAAGACAGTATGGATCATAGCAATATTAGCATTTCCGTAAAACAAAGTCATAGTTCTATGTTATCATACAATCAACTTTATATTATTATCACAATATCTTATAATGTAAACATAGTAATCGGGTAGCTACGATCTTGCTAATTAACTGTGCCTGAAATTCCCTGCATACGCGCTCGCGCAAACTATGTACATCGAATAACTCTTGGAACAGTTGGGTATTTTATATATTTTATATATTCAACATATGGAGCATCCATCCATTATGTAGATAACTGAGAGATGGAGGGGCACCATTTTCCAGTTCACTGAACCCTTAATCTTTATAGTTTCCTTGAATGATTTTGCCTTATTCTATCAAATGACTTTACATTTCCTCCTAGGGCATGTAGCTCATTTACTTGCCAAATTTGTCCAAATAGAGTATATTGTATTAAGGCGATTGGGTTTGATCACCTTCATTTCTCTTTCAAAAACCATTTCTCAAGATCCACCTACATTATCTTCCATTTTATAGTCGCTCCCTGTTTAACAGGAAAATCGTGCCTTTTTTCCTGGTATTAATTGGACAAACTTGTATGTCACAAAGTGTTCTATGGTATGGACAAAAAACTTAAGAACTCCTCTAAGCACAACATCGAGGACAAAAGTTAACAGAATTCTTCTTGTAAGTGATCTTTTTCCCTCAACATAGGCATTTTTTTTGCATAAACAGTACCTTATTTGATAAAATCATTGAACTAAATCATTACACCTTGCACATTTACGTCCTCCTGCAATTTCATAAGGCCATTTCCTGGTCTAATGTGATTTGAAGTCTCCTGGAAGCACATGGGCTTTCTGGTTCTGGAGCAGTAAGCTTACAGGTTCTTACTCTTATCACATGTCACGCGCAAAAAGAGTAAAAGAACACAACTGGCATTCTGAATTGGGGCTTACAACTTTTATGTACAATGTCTTCTAGTCATTCCATTTCCATGTACAAGAGAACAGCACTCCGCACGAGAAGCAGCAAAATCATCACATAAATTATTGATCAAGCAAAGACGTGTTTTACGGCGTCCAAGTTTTCACTACTAAGCCGAAAAAGTAGTGTTCGATCTGTGGCTTAAAGAGTCTTGTCTCTTTGATTTTTCCATCTCAAGCAAATACCTTTCCTCAGCTTCTGGTATTGCCAACATAATAGCTTGCATCCTTGCATTCATCTCTTCAATTTTCCCCATCAGTCTATCGTTGGTAAACATCCCAAGGAAGACATTCTGGATGGTATCCCAGCTCTCTGTTACAGGTAACACAATGATCACTATTGATCCAACAGTACCCCATACTATTGCGATCACTGCCCAGAATGTGAAATAGCCTAAACTGAATTCCCCTGCGAGAGCAAAATAGGTAATAACACTTAGATAAGAAAAACATTCAAATTCTGACCAAAAGGGTACTTAAAGTCTGAAGCAAATAAGAAGAATACCTGCTGGAAGAGAAAGCAGTGGCCACAGCAGCACGATGACAGCAGTGAATCCCACACCCCATTTCACTATCCAAGTCTTTGCTCTCATCAGCTTCGCTTCGCTAAACTCTTCAGCTGGTACATCACTCTTGTCCTTCTCCACCGTAGTTAACTGCTTCGTGCTCTCCCAATCATAATTCTGCGGCCAGATAAAACTACATGTAGCATGCACAAGTCCTCCCGTCAGTATGGAGACAAGATTGCCGGCAAGCATGGGCGCGTTGCGACCAGTTGTGTCAAGGTTGATCCTTCCATATTCTACAGCAGCTACCGATATCCATGTTATTATTCCCAATGTGCAACCAACGACGCTTCCGAGTATGGCCCCAGTTGCATTGGCCTTTCGCCACAGAAGCATGAAGGCTATGGGCAGGACTGCAGAGCCAATGAGGACTCCCATGGCGAGGTACATCCACCCTAGGGAAACTCCGGCCTTGTTCAGTATGACTGCTAAAACACCCATGAAGCATCCAAAACCCAGGACGACTCCTCTGGAAACTTTGAGAATCTGTTTACCACTTGCATCAGGGTTGACGTAGGTCCGGTAGATGTCGTATGTGCATAGGGAGGATACTGCTATCAGCTCAGACGAGCCAGCAGATGTCACAGCCCTGCAAAAACGTAAGCGTTGTTGCTCTAATTGAGAATGTACATGAATCCCCAAGAATGACTGCGAAATCACAGCAAAAGAATTTTCTAGAAAATCTTGACCCAAAACTTAAAAAACATCCTTAATTGAAATTTAAGGCAGTATGAGACTGTGGTACTCACATGAAAAGCATAGTGAGAAGCAGAATGGAGCCTCCCTTTCCCATCAAAGCTATGGCTGTAGCAGGAGGCACGAGTCCATGACTAGCCTCGCTTTCTGTAAGTGGAAGATCAAGAGCAAGAGCACCCAGACCTAGAGACGTGGCCAAGGAAAATGGCACCGCAAACCAGACGAGGCCACCCAACAAGTAGCCCTTATGAGTCGATGAAGGACGTGCAGCTATTGCACTGACCCAGTATCCCCTGCTCATTTTAGATCTTTTATTAAAATCGTATATAATTTGCCTTTTCAAGGGATCAAACTCCAGGAAATTCATATTTGCAGAGAGGATAAGCGTGTTTCATGTATGAAGGTACTGTTAAACTTACATTGTCCACAAAGACGGTACCAAAGTTACCAACAATGTTGATAATACCGAACACAAGACCCCCTGAGCTTAGCATCGTCACGTAGGAGCCCTTGTAGTTCCCGCTGACGGCTCCACAAGCTTGTCCAGCAAATGAAATTGGGTCCTGACAGGCTCTTGATTTGTTAGCAACTTCTAGCAAACGATGGTACACAGCTTTCGGGCTCCCAAGATCTCCACTCGCTGTGTACACTAGGTAGACGAATATCACCAGCACCACATGAACTGCCACATACAAAATCAAAAATTTTAAGCTGAAAGTGTGCAGAGTACAAACGATACTATTGGAATTGTAAACAAATGCATGCTGCAAGAAGGTTTGGTCATATATATTGCGCACCTATGACCGAATGTATGTAGCTAGCCAAAAAGGTGGCCTTGAGGCCGCCAGCCAATGTGTAGACTATGACACCAAGCGGAATAAGGAAGCTTGCAGCATAGATGTTCACACCAGTGAGTGCATTAACGACAGCAGAACCCCCAAGGAGCAGCATGGCTGTCACAATTATGTTGGTCAAGAAGCAAAAGCATAGGAAGACGATATGTGCAGCAGTGCCCCATCTGTAGGCATACATATTAATTACACTGTCTATCAGTAATAATTCGACATGAAAGCAGAGGAACAGAACGTTCCGAGGAACCAAATGAGCAACCTAAGCTATAGATATTGCAAACCTGGCTCTCACAATTTCGCAAACAGTATGTGCCCGGGGAGCCTTTCTTTTGATTTCGATGGCTATAACACCAAACAAGAGCACCTGCTTCCATGAACATTATGATCAAGAGGCCATGAGTAAGTTTTATGAGCAGGTGATGCAGCGCAGTAAGGGAGGGGAGACATTGGCTGACCTGAATGGTGGCTCCACTCGCATACCAGAAGGGGCCACTAATACCATACTGCCAGGCAACATTGGAGCTTTGCAGAATCGTCGCAGCCCAAGTCCACTTGAGATTTCCAAACATGATCAAACCCCATTAATTAAGTGCTCCAATAGGCATGCCAGCCAACTAGAATAAGTTGAGTCCGTAATATGCCATTTACCTGGGATACAATCACACTGGCTATGAGTCCAGTTTTGACATTTCTGCCGGCTGTGTTGAACCACTCAGAAGTGTGGCGGGAACCAACATATCGCTTCTCCAGCCATACCTAATTAATCATAATTCATGCATAGCAACAGCAAGTTCAACAAGACCAATATTGAAGGGAAGCAAATAAAACTCATAAAACTGAGTAGCATCAATGGTGTCAGAACTCAGGACATGGGAAATCTATCATTTGAATGTTCGTTGAATCTAAACATTCCATATTCCATACATTATTTTCATTGCATTACATGCCAGTAAGATCAAGATGGATTCATAAACTCGCACAGGCAGACTCCAATTAAGAATGATTGATTTACCAAAATAAGAAATAGTGAAACTAGTTAGTCACCAAGAGGGATACTAGTTTAATTGTGCATCTGAAAGATGAGAAAAGAATTGGATGAGATCAAATTTAAATTCCTATTTTATCAACAAACTAGTTTCATACGGATGAAAAAAAAAGACAAGTGAGGGAAGCATAGGATGTACCAGAAAGGAAGTGAAGACGGCAAAGAAGGCGCCAAAGCCCAAGATGACAGCGTAGCCAGCGCCCTGGTTGAGGACCGCCTTGCCCTGGAAGAAGCTGCTCTGCCTCACACACTCCCCACTCCAGAAAGAAAATAGTACTTGTCAGCAAAATCAAAAGGAGGGCAAACAGTCGGGGAGGAGGAGGAGGCCATGATGAATTGAGTTCGCTGCCTGCCCAGTCCTCCTCCACCCCTCAATTCGTCGTATATATATAGTAGGATTAGGAGTAATCAAAGAGGGGAGGGGCGTGCGGCTGATGATCCACCGTGAACCATAGAAGTCAACTCATGGGAAGGCCAAGAATCTTGAGAACTTAGAGAGTATCATCATTGGCCCAATGATAGTAACTCCTGCAGATATTCCCCAGAACGTCATAGCCGATGCGTGTGTACATAGAAAAAGAAGCTTGGCATGTCACTCCGGTTGTGTATGTATTGGCACCTTAATACAAGGGGGCCATAAAAAAAGCAACCAATCCGGTAACAATGATGTTTGCTTCTTTTTTGCTTTCTATGGACGGTGGATGTTAGCCAGTTGATCTCGCAAGCTGGATGGACGGGCAGGATCGTCCAGCAATTACCCTGAATCGTCCACTCTTTCAAGTGATACCCGGTCTATTGCCTTTTCATGGACGTGTCAGAGTCATATTTGGCTCCAAATTGCGGCTGTGCGTCTTTGGAAGCTTGGAGCTTCACGCATTATCTGTCATGGCGTTGCAACGCATTCTCCTATCACAACTTGTTAGAATGCAAGGTAAAAAACAAAGCAATGTTATTGCTTCGGCAATTTGATCCACTTGTCTTCCATAATTTTTTTATGAACCAAAAAAAAGTCTTGCACAATTTGGAGTCTGGTGCTCAAGGTGAGTAAGATATGTCAGTATGGTCTGATTGAGGAGAGCCCTTTACTGCCTAGATAGGGTTGGGGTGGTCGAGGCGTCGAGTCCTTGAGGGCAATGTCTCTTCGCTATCCCATTATGGCACAGTTCCTTGCTTGAGTACACAACGGTACACTAGTTTATTTTAAAAAAAAAGTACATGAGGGTACACCGAAAGTATACATCTTCTTCTATGCAAATCAACGTCCAAGAATTCAATATTTGTTGTATAAAGAAAAGTCAATATTTGTTTGGTGTTATTGGAAGTGAAGTTGAGAGAGGTCTGATCGGGTCACTAAACTGATCCAGCGGGCCGGCTTGGCCCAGTACCAATGGGCCGAGCTTCGGCCCGGTCCGGCCCATAGGGAAGGTAGGTCAGGGCCAGACCTCAATTTTAGGCCCACAGGTCCAGCCGGGCCCAGTTCCAGGCCCTGAACCGGCACGGTCCATAGCCTAGATGTAGCCCAACCCCATTTTTTTAAAAGAAATAAAAAAAAACACCATTGGATGATTATCAAACCACTCATAAAAAAACCGTTGGTGGTTGTTAGATGATCATTCAACGGATCTAAAAAAAGAGATGTTGGAAGTTGTTGGCGACCGTTGGATGACCATCAAACATCTCAAAATAAAAAACCGTTAGAAGTAGAGGTGGCAATGGCGGGGGCCATCTAGCAGGCATGCCCGGCCTTTGCCACCTCTAACTGGTAGGCATAGGATTTGGAATTGCATTGGGGATCAGGTAAGGTTGTGGCCTAGCAAACAAGTGGGGCAAGTGGTGATGGACACACAGCCGAACAACAGCCTATCTTAAGAGTTAGAGAAAAAAGAAAAAAAACTACTGAGCAATTGTGGCACATGGTAATGTTGGGCTTTTCCCTTGCATGTGAGGCCCATCGTCGTTGGGGTTCTTTCTCACGTGGAGAGGCCCACTCTTAGACCCATTTTAGGGTTAAGTGTAATTTGTTAACATAACGAGGAGCTCAACTGTGAAATATTAATTCTTCTTAATAGTGAGTTATTTTGAAGTAAATATGATACAGAAAAAAAACTACAACTTTAAATGAGCATTAGAGTTCATGAAAATGAGATTTATTGGAGGAATAAGGAGAAAGAAAAAAAAGATTTTTCAAGTGCAAGATATTCCTCTTTTAGATAAAAAAATAATCGGTGATGTATGGTAATTTTTTTTTCATCGCTATTCTTTATATATTCCACTTAAGGGTGAGATTTCTTCATAGTTTATAAAAGGGCACTTACCATTAAATATTGTTGTAGTCTCTACTAAGTAAAATATATTTAAAGTTGATAGTAATGAATTTAGTTTTGGACTTCGTGGATGTAACCGTTGCCTTAGCGGTGAATCAGGTTAAATTTATATTTTCTAAATGTTTGATGAAATATATTTTTTTAATCTTGTTTTATGTGTGTGATAACTTCTGCATCCTATATTAAGGAGGTCTAGATTTACATCCTTGTGAGTATGGATAAGTGTATATTTAATTATATTTTTGGATATCTCAAAAGAAGGAAAAAATATAATTTTCCCCACAACTAATGGGCACCAAGCCAAACACCCTACCAATTTCTACTATTAACATGTAACTATAGCAAACATGACATTTCGGTTGACCAAGCAAATGATTCATGATGTTGTTATCCATTGTTTGATCTTCAACTATGATAATATACCAACGATTAATGAGACATTTTTCCAATCAACAATTTTTTTTTCTGCTGGGGCCGGGAAGTATATGCAGAAAGGAAAAAAAAATCATATTTATGAACTTTTTTTTGCCAACGAGTTTTTTAAGAACAAAATAAACGAGGTCAATGCCTAAAAGAAAAAAAATTCCATCATAGAGGAGAACCTTTGACCGTCTTCTCGATGAGATCAGGCGTGAGGCGCCACCCGAGATTCTAACTCAAGGAAGGAAAGCAAAATTGCAATTTGGTCAGCTTGTTTATCTGCCGTGCTCCCCAAGAACACCCCAACCCAACCTAGTTGTCTCCTAACCCCACATTCCAGACTTTTTCACAACTCAAACTACAAAACCGCCCCTTTGCCAACGCACCCCTTCCTGTGGTAGCCTCTCTAGGCTCTAATGAGGAGGAGAGGAGATGTAGGGGCCGTTTGGAGTGTGATAAAAAGCAAAACATCTACATATGTTTCATTTTACTATTTATTTCATATTTTTTTTCACTTCCAGCTGAAATACATCAGGACATGTTTTAGCCTGAAAGTGAAAAAAACCTGAATGCTGCAGTAGATTGTGGATATTCCGATTTTTTCACGCCCAAAACGGCCCCTAAATATGAGCATCCAGGTATTCAATTACTGCCTTCACACCCTTAACCACAGTTACCTACCTCTCCCTTGGACTACATAAACCCTTCCCCAATACCCTTTCCCTTCCATCGTCCTCAACGCGTCCCCAGAAGAAAACACAGCAAAAACCCATTTTCAGAGAGACAGAGAAAGATAGAGAGAGTTGCATTGAAGCTTCTGGTCAAAGTGTTTTAGTGGTTGTTTTGAGAGTATGATGAATTCGAGAGTCGCGGGTGTGGCGGCGAGGCACCTCAGCGTCCGCCTCTTCTCTGCGTCTGCCACCCACTCAGCCACCGGTGTCCAGCCTCTACGCGGGCTTCTCTCTGGGTCGATGGTGCATGGGAACGATGGGGTGGACTGGGTGAGGTTGTTTCCGGCAAGTTTTGTGAGATCGCAGAGCACGGTGTCGGCCGGGGCGGTGCGTGCGGAGGAGAAGGCGGCAGATCCGGAAGGGCCTAAGGACAAGGCCATTACAAGTTACTGGGGCGTCTCTCCGGCCAAGGTCTCCAAGGAGGATGGCTCCGAGTGGAAGTGGAACTGCTTCAGGGTACGGTTCTAACTGCTCCTTTCCCTCCATGATTTCCTGTTCTTTCTTGACAGCTTCCTGTTCTTTCTGCTTTGGTGTTTATGCTTAATATTCATGATTTTTGTTTTGGCAATTTAAATCATCTTCTTACAGCTACCACAAGCAGCAGTGCCAAACACAAGCATACCCAGTTCATCACTCTTGACAATCACATGACATGAAATTAGATTACGAATGACACGCGAGAGCAACAAACATACAAAACTTAATGGACGTCTGTTGCCCAGCGTGTTTACCTTTTTTCAGAGCAGGGATATGCTTGCGACACCAAAATCCTAGCCGGCCATCTATATATTTATGGTTTGTTGATATATTAGAATTTATACACATGAAAAATTAGTTGCTATTTCCATCTTAATAATCGAGAGAGAAGTATATATATCGCTCTCGTTTGGCTTATATGAGGTCATTTTAAGCCTGAGCCGTTGGATTTTGATCTGACGGTTAAAAATGTCTATAATGAATTATTAATGAACATGTATCCACTGGTTTGATACACACCTTCGGATCATAATCCAATGACCCAAAAGATTGGCCTCAGAACTATCTCATATAAACACGTCCTCTGTCTCTCTCTCTATAAATAATTTTAATTATTGATGAACATGTATGAATCAGCCATGGGAGGCATACCAGGCAAACATGTCGATTGATCTGCACAAGCACCATGTGCCCACCAACCTCTTGGACAAGGTCGCCTACTGGACCGTCAAGATCCTCCGCGTCCCCACCGACGTTTTCTTCCAGGTAATTTTATCCATAAATGATGCTTCATTATTTTATTCTGCCCATATGCCTTGTTATAGATTGCATGGCCTGATTAAATAGAGAGTATATGACTGATGAATTCGATTTGTAAAAAAAATTGTAGAGGAGGTATGGCTGCCGCGCCATGATGCTGGAGACGGTGGCGGCGGTGCCGGGCATGGTGGGGGGCATGCTTCTGCACTTCAAGTCTCTGAGGCGGTTCGAGCACAGCGGGGGCTGGATCAGGGCGCTGCTGGAGGAAGCCGAGAACGAGAGGATGCACCTCATGACTTTCATGGAGGTGTCCGAGCCTAGGTGGTACGAGCGGGCCCTCATCTTTGCCGTCCAGGGCGTCTTCTTCAACGCCTACTTCATGGCCTACCTGATGTCCCCCAAGCTGGCCCATCGCATCGTGGGGTACCTGGAAGAGGAGGCCATCCACTCATACACCTTGTTCCTCAAGGAGCTGGACAAGGGCACTATCGATAACGTCCAAGCTCCGGCCATCGCCATTGACTACTGGCGCCTGCCCCCGAACTCCACCCTCCGAGACGTCGTCATGGTTGTCAGGGCCGACGAGGCTCACCACCGTGATGTCAACCACTTTGCATCCGTAAGTCTTCTACTTTCCTCTTTGTTGATCCCAGTTCAAGTTCCACTTACGTGCTATGATCAATGGCAGTGTGGTTGAACCTAAATGTTCGCTCTGATTATGTTCGGTTCTCAATTTTTTTCAGGATATTCACTTCCAGGGTCGCCAGTTGAGCGAATCTCCAGCGCCCCTTGGCTATCACTGACGTCTCCCCATCTTCCCTTACAATGTATTGTTTGCTACAACTTACTAGTATCGTGCAGTTGGATGGCAATGTAATGGAAGCAAGTGATAACATGTTATATACTACTATAAGTCGCAAGTTTTTCCTTTTTGGTACGTAATATAACTTGGAAGCTGCATCAGCCATTGTAGATATTGCTCTTGCCTCTGTGTTTCAGTTTAGTTCATTTGAATAAAACTGTAATATCTATTAAAAGTGATCGGAGGGAGTAATGTTGGTCCTCTCTCAGATTTTTTATCATGCGCTTGTTGATGTTGGTTTTTTTTATTATATTTTCTTGGTACTTACTTTTGTACTTCGATGGCATTTTAAAAGAGATGTGAACGTATTATGTGTTATTGTTTCCCGAGGTCCACATGCTGCCTTATTTGGCCGGTGGAAAAGGTTCAGGTTAGTATTTTTTTACACCCAGTCTATAGGAGCAGCGTGGTAAGTTTGGTAACGTACAAAACATTGCTCTTATGACCTTACGTTGTGATTGTCTCGAATGAGGCGTTTTAATTTCGAGGGTAGCTAGTAAGCGTTGACGGAAAGATAATGTAGTTACCTTAAAAATCGACTATTTCGTGCAGTTCCTACTAGTTGTTTCTGTTGACTTTGCGATGTTTTTCTGAGGAAGACAATGTCTTACAGCGTGCCAGAACTGCGATCCTTCATTCTTTGCGTGCATACTTTTCTCTTTTTTTCTTCTTTGTCCTCTTAATTTCTTCTTGTTAATTAAGTCTTGGCTCCTCCAATTAATTAAGTCTTTGCATCCTACAGACTTGGCTCTTCCAACTTTTCTTCTGCCTTGGGTTGCTTCAGCGATTTATCAAATGATGAAGGGCCTCCTCCTTTTTAATTTTAAGATACGAGCTTCATTAATTCGAATGTTTATTATCACATGAAATCCATTGATGATAGATTCGATGATAACACCCTTTATAAGTGATAACAATAAGTTTATGTTAAAAATGCTCATGAGCCAAAGTTCAAGTGCCATGTAAGTTCGGAGTCGAGCCAACAAAGTAACCTTCCAAACGTTGATATCTTCCGGTGTGTGGTGCAACACCGATGCCCTAAATTCTTTCAATGAAGTAGATTCTTGCCAACCAAACACCTTTTTAAGAAAACCTAACTTCATGTCAAGAATCTGGATTTCTTACTTCTAAAAACCTTAACCAAACAGGGCTTAGTAAAATAAGCCCCCGATTTGAGACACTCGGATTTCCATAAACCAAAAAAAAAAAAAGAGATACTCTGAGTTGTTGCTTATTCTACGCTTGCCATAAAAATTAGGAGTTATAAATAGATCAACCTCTAAAGGTTAATCGAAAAGGCCAATCTTACCATGCAAACTTTTCTATGCTCAATAAGTAGAAATCATTTCGATGCTTGCAGTTACATGGATGAAACTGATGTGATTGCGTAGAGTTCGGATTCTCAACGTTGATATTACCACCTGTAGCAGTGCCCCGTGTCTCAACAGCAGTGGGAATTGGCGAGACGAATGTAAGTTCAATAGTTACCATTTCATCAGTAGGCCTTTTTGCCCGAAAACATACCTAAATAGCCCCCCAGCTGGAGTTTCCGCCTTTTACACAGGTCCACTATGTGCATGACTCGCATCAATCGGATTTCAGAATTCCCACGCTAAAGTAGGCATGTCCTGCATTTAATTGGTTCTCTTTGCTTGCTCACAACCACTATGCAGCAGAATAGTACGATCTTTACTACGCACGGTTGATTGGCACTGCACTTTGAAATCCCCTTGAGAGATGGAATATATCAACTTTAAGAGCACATCTTGCAATTTCTACCAGTTCAACATAAACGTCAGGTAAAGGTTGATGCTCTAGCTTATGTAGAACATCATACTTCTGTAGAATATCGAACCTTATGGTTCAGTGAAGTCTACCACCAGAAGTTGATAACTTGTCCTCGACTTCCTCTGTTGTAACTTATATGTTCTTCAATATTTACTTAATTTTTTTCTTATTTTTTCAAATGCCTTGAATAGAAAAAATAGATGGCAAATGTGGTCACCCGAACTTAAAAACCTGCAAATGCAAACATTGTGCCGTACAACTGTCTGACAAGCTGCAGCCAGCAGAAACATTTTATTTCTCACACCTATATAACAAAGAAGAGTTACAATACAAATTTTCATGGACTTCGAAAAATACAAACCACTAGAAATAAAATGATGAAACTCCAAATTCTGGAATGTATACATGAATAACAGATTTTCAGCACGGCACCTTGCTCCACCGTAAGCATTGTCCACGACTGATGTGAGTAATGCATCCAATCTAACTGGACAGAGAATTCAAATTCTCACTAGACTGCCAAGGTGATCTAATAAGAGATAACACCAAGTGTGATAAATATTAATGTTCTTGTTTAATATAATACTCCCTCCATTCCACATTAATAATCCGATTTAGTTTTTCTACTCATTTTCCAAACCCAAATCGGACTACTAAAGTGGAATAGAGGGAGTACAATTTAAGTCTGGTACTGCATCGCTAATAAACATGCAATTATAAAGATTCAACTGTCAAACAAGAATCATTAGGTAAAAGAAAGCATTAGGTAAAAGAAAGCATAGGACAGAACGTTTAAAATTCACCTAGCTAGGTTGTTTCTCCTGATCAATCCAGATTATGAACTCTGTACCCTTGTGAAACAAATGGAAACCATTTTGGCCTATACAAACTAGAGATAATTTATAACTAGGATCATGCATTTGGTATGCTCCTTGCTATAGGGCTCCACATCTGATGATACAGACTTCCTTGGCTGAAAGACGTGGCAAGTCCATATTGTGAATGCTTCTGAATTGCTTCGACAAGTTCGTACTCATCACTGTCATCATAATGCCACTTCGAGCACTTAACATAGAAGAGAACACTGATAATTAGATGATCTTCAGAACGGTCTTTATCCTGAATCGTAGTCACCGAGATCATTTCCTTGTGTCAATCACGCAAGAACATTAATCTTTCGCAGATCTGTAAGCAAACTCTATATGAAGGGCAGGTTTAAAATATTGTGTGTCAACTATGTGGTATGGCAATGCACTAGAACAGAGACTTCAAAGTTCCAAGACAGTGAGGTGCAGCAATAGACCGCCAGCAAGTAAAAGAGAAAAAAAACGTAATTACGTCTCTTACACACTGATAAAGCCGCAACGAGATAAAATCTACAAATTCAAGCATAACTCTTTCCATTCAAAGAATTCCTGCCCATTACTGTCAACTAACAAAAAATTACATGAAGGTGCTCCTTCCAGAACTGAGCACATCCAAAGTTACCAGAAAAATGTATTTCTTACCAAAATTTCTTCTTAAAAGATATGCTTTAACAAGAATGAGTAGGGCAGAACCAATTATATTGGTGCCTACCTACTACAGCCATTTTTTCACTTCAAAGTACAAAAAGGCTTACATGCAACGAAATCGCAAATGTCGCGTTCACAATATAACCTTAAAAATTAACCACAAAGAACGGCTCAACTTCAATGCCAAAAAATACCTCATTCATCATAGTCATCGTCTCTACAAAAGCACGTTTAAGCTTCTCAATGTTGCCAAAAAATATGTTCACACTTCTCAAGTTCAGAGCATATGCAATACCCTAAACCACAGGTCTTGCAGGCCCTTAAGCTCAAATTTAAATTGTACTTTAGCACAATGAAACAACAAATTTGTCGCCAGACAATACACCAATACTTTTGAGTTGAAAAAAGAACCAAATTTGGTGAACTATTACAATCAATAGTATATGACTCGAAGAAAAACTCACTATCAAATGCCCAACTAACATAACAAAGTTCAGTGGTTGTGCATACAAATCAAGATATATAACTATCCAGTATAACAATTATAAATATGATCCAGTATAGCCGCTCTTTCTTCACTATGATTATGATGCCATAATTTTAATTCAAGTTACCATCTACTTGATATGTGTTTAGCATGTTGTATTGTGGAAAATATTAAAAAGTTTGTAATACCTGCAGGTTGAAGTTTGCGCCTTTGACAAGGTATGGACTTTGAGAAGTGCTGCTGTTTGTTGAAAATAATGAAGCTTGTTGATTGAACCATGAATCTATGACAGCTTGTTCTTATGAGATTTTTTATTTGTGGTTCTTTTTCAAGAGGAAAAAGGTATGGGGTGTGAAGAGTCGAGTTTGCAGGTTGCAGACATCAGGTGTTTGTGAGGAACATTAGAAAGGAAGAGAAAGAGACACAGACACAGAGGGTGAGGAGGGCCAGGCGAAAGAACCAAATGCCCAAATGACCCTCCCCTCCCAAAGCACAAAATCTTAATTCATTATGGTTGACCGGCCCGCAAGCGCACCCGCTAAGGCACGATCATGATGGTATCCAGTACTTACATATCTAGTTACATTTCTCCTTTCTCCCAAAGTGACTGCCATAAAATCCTACACACTGTACACTAGAATACTATCAAGACGACATAATGCAAATATATTGTACAGAAGTACGCATCTAGGCAGATGTTGTACAGACACCTTTGAATGCGCTAGCATCATTTTCTCGAGATGGCTCCAGTTTCTCTGCCAAAAGAATAGCAGCAAATTTGTGAGAACAGTATACATGGGCTGAAGTTAAACTTCTATAGAACCAATCAATCATCAGTATTAAAGCCAAAGATGGACTAACAATTACATAATCTAAAAACAATCACATCAGAAAGGTCAAATTAACAAATACCGTAATATGATCCTCCTTGTTGTTTTCACCATCATTATTATACCGCTAAAGGAAGATCAGGGAATGAGATAGTCATGGTGTGAGACGAACTCTATGCTGCCATCCAGTCCTGTTATGGTGACAATAACCTTTTAGTATTTCCATTCTCAGAGAACATGTCATATGACAAGAAGTTATCGTGTACCAGTATGAAAAACATCCTGAATATATCCCAACCTAAGCAAGTGAAATCATGCATATGTTATATCCTATAAACTACAAACTAATCTAGTCATGGCGATTGTCGGTAAAGGTTTAAAGAACTTCTGACAATTTAACCAAGGGAAATAAGATTGCGCCCTGTAACAATATTATCGAACAAAGACGTCTAAATTAAGTTTCAATTTACAACCAAGAGGATAAGATATCAAAACACGGCAATTGTGCAATTACATAGGAATTTTTAAAAAGAATATAAAAACTGTTAGTTCATCTAATAGCCATGTAGTGTCAACTGATAAAAGTATGTCATCTAACAAGAAGTTATTACGCAGTACAAATTAAAGGTACATCCAAACGATATCTCAATTTCTACAATATTGAAGTTGAGAAAGCAAAATCGTTCATATGCTATGAGGTTGATCGATTATTAACCTGATCAGGGTTCAAATAAATTGTGACAACTGAATTAGGGAAGCAAACATTAAGCCCCGCACCAAGATAATATCAAACAAAGACGTCTAAATTACAGTTTAGTTTGCGAGCAAGAGGCTATAAATGGCAAATCTGGAATCTTTAAGGGATTGACAAAATGGAAAAACTAAGACAATCGAAAAACTACACATGCACATCAGACAAGACACAAATCACAAATGGTTCAATCAGATTGAGCGAGACCAGAAAGTGAAAATCAAGAGACGAGAGGATAGACGAAACAACAAATAAATGTCTAAATTAGATTGAAGAAACATGATCCAAGATATGATCAAGGAAGAATTAAACCTCGATTACGAGAAGCACTAATCGAAGACGAACGCCACGCCCTCCTCCTCTGAGAAATCGAACTAACAGGAACGATTCCATTTGGCAGCCAAGAAGGACTGAAAAATAGGGAGGGAAGCCTGGCCGGTAGCCGGTATGGGAGGGGTCTTTATAAGAGGCATTTGGCAGAGACTTCTAGAAGCATGAGTTGGACTTGGCGTGATGGGCCTGGGCTTGGTTTAATTGGTTAGCTTTGTTCCAATTGAAGGGTATTAATGCTAAAAAATCTGGCCGCCATACTAGAGAACGACTTTTTTACTGTTTGTGGGCTGGTTTCAAGCTTTCAACAATCAACATCTACCAGTGGACAATAGTGTTTTCATTTTTTATTAAATAAAGGTATTTTCTTTCGCAAATAATAATATCATGTAAAAAAACAATAGTATGATATTGAGCCGTATTGTTCCCAACTTCCCATTTTTTAGGGGCCGTTTGGGGCGTGATTAAAAGCAAAACATCCAGATGGGATGTTTTGCTACACCGTAGCATCTGGATATATTATATATCCAGCTGGATGTAAAAATCCACATGGATGCTACAGTAAATATCCAATATCCAGTCTGGATATTTTGCAATAATCACGCCCCAAACGGCCCCTTAACGAAACAGAGTTGATGAAATTAGTTTGTGCTCGGCTCATCAAGGATCACATATCTAGCCTTAGTTTTTTTTTTCTTTCAAATCTTGGCAAATGGAGCATAGAAGATGTCACAACTCGAGAAATATGCTCTGGAATTCCAATTTAATCTTAAATCACTCTCCGGGATTCAATGTGAGCATTGGGTTCTTTGTGATCGTTTTATTAATAATGCCCAGTTGCTTCTTCTCCTTGACAAATATGAGCCATATTATTATTCAGTTAACCAAAACAGCAAGATTATTTCTATCCAGTGGGCTTGGAATGCAACATCACCGGAAAACCGTGAAGTTCCCGGCCAATAACGCCCGACCAAGCAGCTAAAAAAAAAGGACCAGACTCTAGAGCATGATACTTGAGTGAACAAATAATAAATCAGCCAGGTTGTCATTTTGTCAATAGAAACTCAAGGCTTCCTCCTAGTTTTCGTTGATAAAAATTGGGCTTTGGCAGCCCATCTACAGAATCCGCAGCCTCTATCAGATGTCCACAAAAACCAGTCAAACTTGAAATCCCATCAGAGTCGAAGCTTTCATAAATTAAACCCAAAAAAACGTTCCCTCCGCTCGCGCCCAAAACATCTCCGAACATGCGCGCCACCACGAGGACCCCGAGCCCGCGTCGCACGAATGGAGCCCGCGCTCAGCAATCATCATCCCCCGCCGAGCGCGAGCGTCCGTGCTCGTTGTCCTTAATCGGTTACTTAATGAGGTGAAGCAGCTAATTAATCAAATATCAAGCCCATGCAGCTCCCCTGGACCTCTTTTGCCGTCTCTCCTCCCCCTTCCCCTTCACGTCTTCTCCAGAAGCCCCTCGGTCGCCCTCACTCAACAAGCCCCAAAAGCTCATCTCCAGATAGATGGGCCGCCAAAGCTGTTGAAGACACGCACTTGCTCCTCCTGCACCTGAAAGCTTTGCTGTCTCCCCATGGCGGCGTTCTTCTTCTTCTTCTTCTTCTTCTTCTTCTTCTTCAGGAAAGGTAGCATCTTTCTATTCCTCCTCATCCTCCTCTTCACTTCCACTCCTCCCTCCCTCCAATCCGACCCACATCCCCAGATTCAGCGACAAGAGGCCCCAAAAGACGCAGATCCACTGTGTCCACCCGATCGCCAGGACGCCCAATTGAAGAAACTCGAGTCTCTCGTCCAAAACCTCTCTGAAACCGTCGCCCGGTTGGAGTCTTCGCTTAAGGGATTCCATCAACTCCCCGCGCCGGACAAGGAGGACCACTTGAGCCGGGAAGACCACAAAGATGGGTCCCCGGATTTGGCCCACCAGGGCAGCCGCGGGGGTTCGGAAGGCGGCGGAGAAAGGGTGGTGCTCAAGGAAGTTAGGAACAAGCGGGGGATCACTGTGACCAAGTTCAAGCCATCTTGGTCGGAAAGGTTTCACTTTTTGTCGGCGGTGAAGCTTGAATCGGAGGCCACCTCCATCACCGTGCTGCCCTACGAGGACCACGAGGGGCTTAGCAAGTATGTGGCGGTGGGCGATGACAAAGGCAGTGTCTTTATCTTCCTCTCCAACGGCGATGTCCTGGTCGAATTCGATACCTTGTCAAATTCCCCCATCACCTCCATGCTCTCTTACATGTCCATCTGGAAGAACGAGACCATTGTAATCACCGGACACAAGGACGGGACGATTTTAGCCCACCGGGTCTGGGAGGCCATTGGTGGAGGCGGTAGCGATGACTGGAATTCCATCTCCATGGCGCATTTGCGCGCATTTTCGTTGTCTGAGAAAGATGCTGATGATGGCAGCTCGTCGGTGCTCATTTTGGAAGTTCATATGGTGGGCAGGACCAAATATATTTTGTCTTCGACTGTTAGTGGGAAAATCATAGTGTTTCTGGAGAATGGCACGCCGTTCTGGGGAGCCACCTTGCGGAGTCCGCCGCTCGTGTTCCTGAAACAGAGGCTTCTGTTTCTAACGGCGAGTGGCGCCGGGTCCTTGGATTTGAGGAGCATGACAGTGAGGGAGGCGGAATGTGAAGGGCTGAATGGGTCGACGATCAGGAATTATGTATTTGATGCTTCGGAGAGGTCCAAGGCATATGGGTTCACCTCGGATGGGAATTTGATTCAAGTGGTGCTCTTGGGTGATGTGATGAGCTTCAAGTGCATGGTGAGAACTAAGAGAAAATTGGATATGGAGGGACCTCTTTCGGTGAACTCCATTAAAGGCTACCTGCTTGTTGTCAGCAAGGAGAAGGTGTTCGTCTACAATGTTTCTTCTTCTCCGCATTACTCCAGGGTGAGCGGACCACGCCCTCTGTTCTTCGCTACTGTCGATGAGATCAAGGCTTCTTTTCTGAGCAGTAATACTTATCTTGATGTTACATACCCTTTGATCGCCAGTGATCGGGAAAAGCTGGTGGTGCTTGGGCTTGGGAGTGGCTATGTCGGACTGTACCGTTCAGTTCTTCCGGTGTTCAAAGCTGAGTTTAACACTGTGCTCTGGAGCAGTCCTGTTGTAATTTGCATTCTGTTCCTGATTGGGGCATGGCAGTTTTTGGGTAAGAAGAAGGAAGTGCTAACTCCGTGGGGTCCTGATGATCCTTTCAGTGCTACATCAATGGATACTGGAGCTTCGCTGGGACCTGGATCAGGAGATAGAGCAACCTATACAGACTCTTCAAGGCCCGGTGATCTGAGGGATCTGAGAGGGAGTGCCCTCAGGGGCCCGACGAGAAGGTATGCCTCTCCCCCAAGATATCCTGGCGGAGCAGGCTCTTCCTTCAGGCCAACTGCTACTGATCCCAATTTCAGAGCAGCAACTGAGTTGAAGTATAGAGGGCAGAATCTTGAAATGTCAGGTTTCCCCAAGAGAAGAGAACCTATTTTCCAAAAGAGTCAAGCGGTGGATGATAATACCAGCATTGATTGACAATCTAGTCTTGTTCCTTGTTGCTGCTCGCCAGGGTCAAAGTTTTTTCACCTCTACCGTCATGTTGCCTAAATATTTGATGATATTCAGGCCACGGGATCATATATTGCTATGAGTTTCAAAGCTAAAGCGGACCAAATAAGCCCTGATCTTCTGCTTACACAGGTGCTGTATGAATTCAATTTCTGCGTGATTAAATTAGTCCACACAACACTTTTTCCAGATCATGGTGATTAAAAACGAATGAACTTCTGAATTCTGATATCGGAGCAATAGTGATATATTTCTTCTATATTGTTTTTTCCTTCCACAAAGTGCTCAGTGCAAACTTATGTTAACCTTCTGTTTTTGAAATCGAACTTATGTTCCATGTACAAAAACTTCAAGCTGTAAACCAGCACCATTTGGCATTTATATCATACTATAAATTACAAAATTTTCCTGCTAAAGGATTGGAGAAAGTTTATTCTGTCCTTTTCTCATCCTCTTCTTTTCATCTTTCCCCCGCTGCACAATATTGTGGACTGAATTGCATTTCTTTCTTTCTTTCGTCTTGCGTCTCCAAGTCATCTTTCCTGCACATTGAGCTGCGGAGGATGAGGTGATAAGCATTTAAGAATAAGCTCCTCATGTGCTGAAAGTTTTCAGCACTACCTATCATAGTCAATCAATTGCAAAAATACTTTTTCCTCCTTCCAACATCATAGATCAAATTCTAGTTCTTTGGAAGCTAGACGGAGTCCTCTTCCTAAATAAGAAGTTAGAAAAACGATGATCCAGGAGGGCATGGAATTTTAAGTTGAGTAGGTTGTTTGAATTATCTGTAGCATCATTCAATCCGGATCTTGGACCTGCTGGTACAGGATGAAAATTTCCAATATTTAACTATTTTTCAGAAATTCCTGGTCTTTTCTCATTTCTATGCTGGCTATTTTGATCATTTCCCCATTCAACTATGTAGAAAGGAGTGCAGTGACGGTAATTTCATCGGGTATGATACCCATCTCTAGCATTTTGTGGAGTAACCTTACTGCTACTTTTGCATGTCCATGGGGAGCAGTAAAGCCAAACATCATAGCATTTGTAGAGCACCGCACCCGGTCTTTAACATCGGCTTGTCGAAATATCTCTTAATACTGTACATCCCTACATTTTGCATACATTTCTACATTGCGTTCTCCAATTTCTCATTCATTTAAATTTCATTTCATTAAATGTAAGTATGAATCTGTTTCCCATGTTGAAGCTTTGACCATAAAGATCACATACCGAGAACATGAAATAGGATCAGAATGTCAGGGCGGTGCCATTTCATTCCTCATGTATTCCCTAAAGATCTTTTGTCACTTTGGACTCTTACATAGCGTGAGAACAGAGTCGTCCATTTAACAGTATACTTTTCACTTTATTCATCAAACAGCCTCCTCGACCCACAAGTCCCAAAATCAATGAAGCAGTCGAAAAATTTTCTTTTGTCGACTCTCATTATATATAAATAGTCTAAGTTCTCGCATTTATAAACGGATTAGAGACAAACTGATCTTTGATCATATTTGCATGAATTCCCTGCTCCTGACTGAAAGCGCAAGCAAACATCTGCTCTGTTCTTGCAAGTCCACTTTTTTCCATTCTAACAAATAGTTTGAAAGCCATGTCTTTGTTTCCAAGGTACAGCCTGAGATGATTGTGTTCCAGGAAGCTGAGTAGTGAATGTGTGAGTCAACCCAAAACAACTCAACGAGGCCAGCGTCAAGTCACCCTATCTACAGCAAGCTTTGCATTCTTACAATCGTAGTGAAACTAGAGTATGACTAGACAGACATATACCCGTTTCTGATAGGTCAAAAACCGGCTTGGTTGAGAGATGCGTGTATACATTGTGAGAAGCTTTTTCTAATTTCTGTTCAGTTAGGCATCGTGGTACCACTTTTAAGTTTTAACACAGGACTCATGGTTAACGAAGTTACTTCCTTGTGGCAATATAAGGATATAAGAGCTCCAAAAAGGATGAGCTGTAGCATACATAACAACAGAGATGTAGCAATTAACATTTCCTCGGCAAAAAAAAAGTTGAAGTAAACAGGTACAAAGAGTTTTGTTGCTCTATGTTAGTAATAAACATGTCCTTACAGAATTCAGGAAAGTAAAGTTCCCACTCGAAAAATTGCTTCCTAGCAAAATGCAACATAACTCTTTGCACCTGTATTATTTGAACTTTTTTTTGCTGAGGAAACGTTAATCACCAAATATAGAATATGGTTTTATCATATACCTTAACAAAATAAAGCATATATTCGAAGGCATGTTTAAATCTCGTTTCTCATTCATCATCACGTTCGAAGCACGTGTATATCAAGAAAGTTGTATGCATGTGTTTTAAATATTTATCCCAAGGAAAAAGTTTATACTCCCTCCAGTCATTGTTTTTGAAATGAACTAAAAATTAGTTTATGTGAAAAATCAATTGTATCTATTCTATTAAAAGTGACTAGAGACAAGAGTCTCTTGTAAATGAAGTCCAATAAAAAATCCCGTCATGCAACATCCCTTTGCTTGTTTTACACATGTAATCCCCCTAATTGTAGTCAAATCCTGTCATGCATATCCTCTATAATAATATCCATGCAACTAACACATCTTATGACTCCTTTATCAGGGGCAAAAAATTCAGGTATCTTTAATAATGACGTTTGATTCATCAAGTGGACATTGAGAGAGAGAGAGAGAGCTATTTAACGTGGTAAAACCCTCCCCGAACTAAGGAAGGAAACATCCACGGGTTAACCAGTTTATTATTTTATTAATCATATGGATGTTACATTTTACATAAGTATTTATTTCAAAAACAAATTCAAAATTATGAATACAAAAGGTAAAGAATATGGAAGGCTCCAAAGCTTTCTGCCATAGCATCAGCGGCACTAAAACCTGCAGCAATTTCTGGCAACAAGATTTAGCAATTTCATACACTTTGTATATTCTGGCATCAGCGGCAACCTCTGTTTCTCCTACGTGTATATTCAAAACTTTGGTATAAAAGTTGTAAAAAGTTACACTTTGTATTGTTGTTGCTACTATAGGGTTTTGGGTTTAGGGTATAAGTTAGAAAAATGTTTTGCTGACCGAGTTTGGGGACCATATTGCAGGACCCCAAACTCGGTCAGCAAAACATTTTCCTGCACAATTGCAGATCCTCATGCCAATGTGGCATGGGGTCCTGCAATCTGGTCCCCAAACTCGGTCACGCTGACCCTCTACTCTATAAGTTATCCCCCAAAAAAGAAGAAAAGTTAAAATATAAAAAGACTGGCTAGCCACCAAATTACATTGCATGTGGGAGTTACTAATAAGGATTGTAATTGAAAATGTTAGATTAATTTGATTCTGATGGCTCTTTTAATCAATTATCATAGAAGTTTTATGTTGTTTCTTATGGCTCTTTTAAACGTCAAATGATTAAGTTTTTCATAAACGTCAAAACTGATTAGCTTTAAGGATTAATGTTATCTAAGGATTGTAATTTAAAATGTTAGATTAATTTGTTTCTTATGGCTCTTTTAATCAATTATCATAGAAGTTTTATGTTGTTTCTTTTAATCCACATTAAGTTGCAGAACTGGAGTAAGTTCTATGCATTTTCTTCGTCCCCTGCAAAAACCAAATAAATGAAAGAACTATTTAGAACATGAGTTCTGTATGCAGATCTGTTATCATGATAGAGATAGAATATCTAAAATGAATCTTGAAGCATGAAGGTTGAAGCATGAAGGGACTGGAGCAATTTATGAAAAACTGCAGCCATTTTCTTCAGTCATCCCTCTACCAAAAATTCAGTAAATGAAAAGGCATAACCGGTACTGTACTCTACATACCTGTCAATTGAGTTAGAGATATTTGTTTGATTTCTCCTCTGAGAAACACTTCTTCCTCAGTCAGGTTCATCAGATATTTGTTCGATTTCTCCTCTGAAAAACACCCCTCTACCAAAAATTCAGTAAATGAAAAGGCATAACCGGTACTGTACTCTACATACCTGTCAATTGAGTTAGAGATATTTGTTTGATTTCTCCTCTGAGAAACACTTCTTCCTCAGTCAGGTTCATCAGATATTTGTTCGATTTCTCCTCTGAAAAACACTTCCTTATTCAATCAGGTTCTTTATCTGATGAAACTCACATTTGTAAATGGACCAGCATTTGTTGTTTTACGTGCAGGCTTGGCTACTTGCGGAGTTCCAAATACATTCCAAAATCTTAGTGTCTCATCTCCTGCTGCAGATGCTACAGTGCATCCATCTGGGCTCTGCAATGTATGAAAATCATTTGTTTAGGTGGGAAAACAGAATACCACTAAACATTCTATTTTATCAATCAGGAGGCAGAATTCTCACCTGAGCCATAAAAAGAACTCGTGAAGTATGGCCAGTAAGCTCAGCCATCTTAACCATGGATGGATACTTCCATAAAGTGAGCTGATTTTCTGTAAAACCATGAGAGCTTAACAGTTCCCTTTCATTCTTACTCCACAGCAAGGAACAAACTTGGGAGCCAGCATCCACAGAATTCAAACAAGCACCTGTGTGAGTATTCCAGAACTTTATGCATCTATCCCCAGCCCCACCACCGGACGCAAGCAAATTACTCTGAAAGGGGCACCAGGCAAGAGCCTTGACAGCAGCTGTGTGGTCATCCAATCTGTGAAGCCACTGAGTTGCAGAATTTGAGGAGGCCATGGATCGGTCCCATATGTGCAGAAGATTGTCATTCCCTCCACTTGCCAATTGGTGCCCTGATGCTGACCATTTCAGACCGCAAACCTCTTGCTGGTGACCTGTGTATGTGTCCACAATGTGGTTTCTCACTCTCACATCATTGTTGACTATCAAACCATCCATTCCCCCAGTAGTTAAGATGTGGTTGTTCCAGGATAGAGAGCCAACTCGAGCTCTATGTCCGCCTTGTAAAGTTCGCAACTGCAAGCGGAAAAAGTTTGGAGCAGTCAGAGACAATAGAAGAAAAGTTCAAATGGCTTTAACATAGTTGGGGATTAAACCAGTTAAATAGTTTCAATCTCTCAGACATTAGGATAGGCACAAACAGGACAAACAAAACCAGAAAAAATCACCTAAGTGGATATTGAAGGAGTAATACTAAGACACCAAATTGAGGCAGTACTAGACACAAACTAACAAGAAATTTAGAAGAAACCAACTTAAAAATGAGGAGAGTATTCATGCCAGTGAAATATATTAGAGAAAATGATTGAGTGGAACAAGCATGTACATTTAATTTTAATGTACAATAGAAGACATCTTCTCGTTTAATGGCTCCTAGCCATATTATTCGTTTGGAATGTTAGATGTACCTTCCGGTTGGCTGTTGAGTCCCAGAGTTGAACATCAGAACTGTTCAAGCCAACAGCAATATGCCGCCCATCAGGAGCCCAACTAACACTGGTTACAGGGCCGTTGTCTTCATCAATAGTCAAGAGCTCTGAAGTAGAACCACTTGAGGCATCCCACAGATAGACCGTATTGCCAAGGGCAATAGCCACGACATTGCTGCTGCTCCAATCCAACAAATTCAAATAGTAATCATCAACAATTTCTGGAGCATCCAATGTCCTTTCCGCTGTCTACAACAAGAAATTAGAAAGGAAATCAGAACACAATAATAAGCATACGGTCAAAAGCAGATGAAATCAAACAGGCAAGCAGCACTAACCTGCGGAATGTGTCTCTTGGGCTTCGCGGAGTGAACTTGAGCACCCGAAGCATTTGCAAAGGAGCTTTCTTGGAACGCATTTTTGGTGGGAGTGGGAGGTTTCGCTTTGAAAGCAAGAATCCGAGTATTGGTCATGTTGAGAGCCTCAGCAAGACGCTTCCGGTAAGCCTCTTTCGCCGGAGAAACTACGGCATCATCGTTTTCCTTCTCTTTTCTCCCTTCAGTCAACAAGTAATGGGCCATGTTGAAGTCCATGGCCGACCTAACAGGAATAAATCGGTCCGCCACCTGCACAAATTCCAGCAAAATGGTAAGAAATCTCAAATGGGCAGTCAATCAAACACCGAAAAAAACTTCCAATACCGGAACAGATGAAAATTTGAAACAAGAAAAGAGAAGAGTCTGACAAGAGATCCAACTTACAGTCTTCCTTCTAGAGGCTGTGTAGCGAGGAATGGCTTGTTCCCGGAGAGGGTGACGAGGCATGAGGTTGCTGCTAGAGGAGGTTGATGGTGGTGAGAAAGAACCTGCATCCATGATATTAACAAAGAAAAGACAACGAAAAGAGAAAAAACCCTGCAAGAAAGAGTAAGAAAGAAGGCAATATATCCACAGAAAACGAAGAGCAACAACAATAATGACGTGATGAAACAAGATCAGAGCGATTGATTTCAAGGGAAAGAAAAGAGCTTTTTCTTCTTTCTCCTCTCTTGCGGTGTTTGAGCGCTGCGTTTGAGCCACAAGAGAGCGAAAGAGCGAGTTGTTTGTTTTGGGGTTCGTCGCTGTTGCTCTTATAGATAAACAAAACCGGGGTTAGGGATTTGCGCTCTAACGGCTAGTTTGAATATTTGTGTTCTTTTTTACCATTTTTGAATTTTTTTTTTTGGGGAGGGGGGAACGGCTCTATATTGGCTGTCACCAGAGGATTTGAGAGTGGGACCCACGGTGTGAGGGCCCATCTATGATGAGCCCACCCAGTCTGTCCGCCAACATGCCTGCTTTCCTGTCCGCTCCATGTCTACTATCTATGAAGGAGGGATGGTATACAAAAAGAGCACAGACCAAGAGCGATATAGGCCAACAGGGCCAGTTCTTATAAGAGCGACTATCCCATTCAACGGCATTGTTCTCCCTTGGTTAGTTAACGCGCGCTTAGTCCCTTGCCCTGATGCAGCAATTGGCCAACTTCATCATCCCCCGGTCTCCACCAAGTTGTCTATGGACGATCATAACGCACCCACCTAGGAAGCAGCGGCAGCGGGAGTGTTGCATTTAAGGTATAAATTGTAATCACAGGGTAGTGATGAAGTGGTATAAAATATGGAAACAACTAGCCTGCGCTACAGCGCGCTAGTAGAGTCAGGCTAGTCACTGCAGGGCTGGCAGCCTTCCTTCAAAGATAACACATATGACATAACCGAGCATGTCGTATGTGTTATTTAGCTTTCAAGGAATACAAATTGTTTAAAAAAGTTTTAAACTTCATTGCATCATCCTTTTATGTCGGTTTGAGTAATAAATACAGATCATTTGCAGTTTTTTATGACTACAGTCTTGTATCTTGAAGAGAATTAAAGTATTCCCTCCGTTCCAAAATACTATGTATATTTGAGAAAATTTTTATTTTTATTGGACCATGAAACCCGCAAGGAAATCACATGACTTCTTCTCCTTCATATCCCGTCCAACTTATATGCTCGTTCACGAATTAAATTCAAGTCAATCCTTCCAAGTCTCCTCCAATTTTAAAAAGAGGAAGTTGCATAATTTGGCAAAATGTATATAATATTTTAAAAAATAAATATTTCCAAATGTATATAGTATTTTGAAACGGAGTACAATTTAGTACAAAAACAAAGAAAAATATGAAGAAGACACTCCCATCTTTCCCATGCTAAATGGATTTTGGCAAGATGAGTATAGAAGGGCAGATCATGTTATCGAAGTTAAGTAAGGTAGTAGAAAGGGATCACGGGCATGGAATGTCGTATCGGATATCGGTAAAATATCGGTCGGCCAAAGAGACGAAATATCGGAGATATATCGGAGATATTGTGTAAAAAAATATCGGTAGTCAAAAACTAGTTTTTACCGTATATTTTCACAATCTAACTTCTAAAATGAGTTATACTCATTTAAACAAAGAATAAATTTCAAAATATGCCTATTAGGATAGAAAACAAACATGAAAGTTTTTTTTTTCAAAAAAAAAAATTTTGAAATTCTTTTTTTAAAATAATTTTTTAATTCAAAAAATACCGAAACCGATATATCGGCGATATTTGGAATTTTTGGAAAAATCGATATTAATTGGTATCGATGTATCGGTTTAGGCCCAATACCGATATCTCGCCGATATATTGGCATATCGGCGAGATGATTTTCCATGATCACGGGGCATGGCTAGAGGTCAGTTGGACGGTTGGACCGTTTGACAAGGGCATATTCAGGATGGTGAAATCTTTTCTTCTTCCTTTTTTTTTCCTGGATTGCTCACACTTTCCGAGGAATTCACTCCTCTCATGTCATTGTGGCAAAATTTACACATCTTTACTTTCTCACATTACTTGCACGTTTTCAGATCAATTCTATTATATCATTGAACTGATATTATGGAATTACATGAAAGCAGCGTCACAATATCAAAGAACTGACCTGGAAATGCCTACGTAAATAGATGCAAAAGGCGGAAGATGTACAAATCCTCATCTTTTCATTTTGAGCTATCCAACTCTCTGTTAATTGCTCATAATGATATCATCAAGCAAATAACTCAATTTTGATTGTTCATATGAGAGGAATCCGAACAAGAATGCTGGCCACAATAGACTTTGGCGAGAGAGTTGCATCGACAGTAACTATTCCTTCAGTGCTATCAATCTGGAGCAAGTCAAGCTGTGATTGCAAGAGACTAGCCGGCATAAAATGATTCCCTTCTTTTGCCCTTGTTTGCATCCGCGCAGCGAGCACATCTGGAGGCGCATCCAGGCAAACAAATTTCACGTGGCAAACATAGTTCATGGACCTGTAATCTGGATCCCCGGAGCGGAGTATCTCTCGATACTTCTTTTGCAGAGCCGAGCAGCTGAGAACTACATTCTTTGCATATATGACATGATCTCTTATAGCATCACGCAGGGTTTCCAGCCATGGAATACGATCGTCCTCTGAAAGAGGGATCCCTCTGCTCATTTTTTCTGCACAGACAAGACCTAAAATTGGTAAAGAATAAATCAAAAGTCTAAGAAATGCAACATGGAATTACATTGGTAAAAATCATATTAAGGCTTGCAGCTCATTCAGAAGCTCAAATGTTGCTTTACAAAGTTTCTTCTACTCATTACTTTGGTTTTGCACACGCTTAATGGATATATTTTCTAGTGATTTCACAATTCGTAACTGATTTTATCCAAGGCATCTTAACCCTAATAGAAAAAGCTTGAGAAAATCCTTGACTGTCTTCTGAAGAAATACTGCTTAAGACAGCACAAGTACAAAAAGTTTACTCGCTAAGCTTGTTGGCTCCATAATGCTTAAACATATTCTGAACACAATTAAGTTTCAATGCTGAATTAGAATTTAGAATTGGATTAGATTTTAGAATTGGATATAGACCTCGAAGAGATGGTTTCACTCTACTTGTGCACATGAAAAAAATGGCTTATAAGTGCGAGGGTGTTTCAATCTAAATTAGCATATTAATAGTAAAGCCTGGAAGAAGGTAAGCAAGTGCGAATCAGATTGACATTACGTAGAATCTTGTCATTCGCATGAACACACGGAAACAAGGATACCTTTGTTTTCTGGCGGGTGAAAATCATCGGCATCTAGGAAGCTGCATTTTATATCTTCTGCAAGCATTTGACCAATTGTCCTGCTAGTTAGGCAAAACAGCAATAAATGTAATCTAAATATTTCCCAAAATTAAATTAAAAAAGCTCTCACTTCACAGAACAAAACATCCTTGAGTATCAGTTATGTGTACCCAGTCAATTTTACAATAAAAATGTTAAGCAAGCAACAAAAAAATTTGTTACATCTCAGTGGCAACGTGGTACCGGCAAGACAAAAACAAAGAAAGGTCTCCCAGAAAAGAACATAAAAATAAACGGATGAGGGCTTACGATTTCCCAGAGCCAGTGACACCCATAATAACGATAGCTACCCCTGAAAATCCAAAGTACACTAGATCATGAGAAATCGCACAAGGAAACAGGCAAAATAGCTATGTTCCGAGCAGAAAGAAACTTCTATCTGACGAGCGATCTCACCTCATGTTGGGGCCATGGTAAATCGAATTAGCGCTTGCAACTTGATAGAGAAAAAAGAACTTGATATAGATACGGAAAAAAGACTGTAAATGGAAGTTGAAAGTCGAACCTTTCCGATTGGAAGCCATGGCTGGAAGAACTGGAAATTGTAAAGACTTGCTTCCAGTGAACGGCCCAGTCAAGGGTAGTTGGAATGTTATTTTGCATCATTTGCCTCTACAAATCAAATAAAATGAAAATAGTAATGGACAAATTGACAAGGTGATGGCGGATTTAGGCCTTATTAATTCTATGCCCAAAAAGCCCCTTCTTGGATTTTTGCTAGGTTATTACATGAAGTGATCCAGCGCCAGTGTCATCCCAAACCCTTCGAAGCAAAACACAGCCATGCCTGCTGCAAAAGTCAGCCCGCCTACACCCCCCGCGACAGCTGCCCTTTCAGACACCCCTTCGAACAGCTGGAGGTCATCCCGCACCACAATTGCCATGGCCAGGACATTGCAGACATCGGCGAAGGCGCTGAAGGGAGCAAGCGAGGCGAGGGAGCCGATGGTGGCAAGGGCGAGCTCAACTGGGACAAGGAGGAAGATGAAGGTGGAGGAACTGAGGATGCGAAAGATGGAGGAGAGGTTCTGGCCAATGAAGACAAGGTAGCCACTGAAAGAAGGTCAAAAGTCTATTGATTGATATCATACATGTGCATTAATAGAAGCACAGGAGAAGACGGGGTGTGAAATGGCGCAGGAAGAAAGCTTCTCTAATACGGATTTAGAGTCATGAGTTTACATTTTAAGGTATCAAATAGTTTAATCTAAAGCGGTTTGGTAAATACATCGGCGATTTGTAGGAGAGCTGGGATGTGATGAACAACCACGGCGCCAGAGGCGACTTGCTCACGGATATAATGGTAGTCAATCTCAATATACTTTGTGCAAGCGTAGAAGACCGGGTTGGCAGAGAGGGAGATGGCCGACTTGTTGTCGCACCAAATGGTTGGGGTGGATGGTGGAGTGATGGAGAGGAATGAACAAAGCATGTTAAGCCACTTGAGCTCAGTAGCGGTGGCGGCGAGGGGCCGGTACTCAGCTTCGGTGGAGGAGCAAGCCACAGTGTCTTGCTTCTTCGATTTCCATACAATAGGAGAAGTCCAAGAAGACACAATATCCTGTGATGGAGCGGCGATCAATAGGGTCACTGGCCCAATCTGAGTCGGAGTAGGCGGTGAGAGAGAAGTCCCCGGGTCGAAGAAGAATTCCATCTCGAAGAGTCCCTTTGATGTATCAAAAAATGCATTTGACGGCGGTGAAATGGATGTCTTGGAGGGCATGCATGTGTTGGCCCACATAGTTGACAACAAATGTGATGTCAGGTCTAGTCATGGTGAGGTATTGGAGGGCACCAACAATACTTTTGTAGATTGAGGGATCCTTATATGGAGTGGGTGGGTTGGATCCCGCGGACTTCTTGGTGTGCAGGGGAGTGGCGGCGGGCCTGCACTCGCCGATGTTGGCTCTTGCAAGGATGTCGGCGGCATAAAGGCCTTGGGAGAGGTGAAGCCCATGGGAGGAATGGGTCACCTCAATCCCAAGGAAGTTGTGTACCGGTCCAAGGTCCTTAATGGCAAAGGTGGAGGCAAGTTCTTTGAGGAGCCATGACATATAGGTGGAATCACTCCCCGTGAGAAGTATGTCATCCACATAGACAATGAGAATAGTCACATGTGTGCCATGACGCCGAAGAAAGACATAAGTATCGGCATGACAACTTGTGAAGCCGTGTGCTAGAAGGAAGGTGGAAAGCTTCTCATACCATGCACGGGGAGCTTGTTTGAGTCCGTAGATGGCCTTGCGAAGCTGGCACACATGATTGGGGAAGCGCTCATCAACAAAGCTCGGTGGTTGGGTCATGTACAGTTCCTCACTTATCGAGCCATGAAGGAAGGCATTGGAGACACCTAGTTGGCATACCGGCCAATTGTTGGTGACGACAAGAGTAAGCACAAGGTGGACAATGAAGGGCTTGACGACCGAACTAAAGGTCTCGGAGTAGTCAGTGCCTTCTTGTTGATGGAAGCCCTTTGCCACAAGGCGGACTTTGTAGCAGGCTACACTCCCATCTGGTTGGCGCTTAAGGAAGGGGATCCAGAGGAGGTGGTGGAGAGGAAGAAGGTGGAGTGAGTAAGGAAGGGGATCCAGAAGAGGAGGCAGATGTGGAAACCGAGGGGGAGGGGAGGGCTGACATGGGAGAGGGAGCCGGGAGAGGTAAGAGAGGAGGAAGCCAAGAGGGAGAGGGAAGGTTGGGTGAGGGAGGAGAGGGGGAGGGAGACAAGGGAAAAGTTAAGGGTTGAAGAAGAGAGGAGGGAGGAAGGGGACTAGAGTGAGGAGGTAGGGGAGTGGTAGAGGAGGATGATGCAAGAGAGGTATGATAGGGAAACTCATCTTCAAAAAATTGAACATGGCGAGAGGTGTAGACACGATGAGTAGAAGGATCAAGACACCTATACCCCTTAGAGGGGGAGCTATATCCTAAGAAGACACAAAGAGTAGCGCGGGGAACAAGTTTGTGGGGGGAATAGGGACGAGTCCAAGGAAAACATTTGCACCCAAAAACACGTAGAAGAGAGTAGTCGGGAGGAGATGTAAAAAGAATGTGGTAGATTTGTTGGTGAGGGTAGGAGAGGGGAGACGGTTTATGAGAAAGGTGGCGGTGCACACCGCCTCCGCCCAAAGGGAGGTGGGCATGTGAGCGGTGGTGAGGAGGGAGATGGTAGTCTCAACTATGTGACGGTGTTTGCATTCGGCAACGCCATTTTGTTCCGGTGTGTGGGGGCAAGTGAGTTGGTGAGTGATGCCATTTTAGAGGAGGAAGGATGTGAATTGGTGACTAGTGAACTCACCTCCATTGTCGGAGCGAAAAGTGACAATTTTGTGCCCTATAAGGACTTCGGCTATGGCCTTAAAGGACACAAAATGTTCAAAAACATCTGATTTGCGTTTAAGTGGATAAAGTCATGTGAAACAAGAAAAACATCAATGAAAACCACATAGTAGTTAAAACCAAGGAAAGAGGTACAAGGGGCAGGACCCCATACGTCCGAGTGAACTAGCTCAAGCGGGCGTGATGACGAGTATAAGACAAAGTAAAAGGAAGGCGATGCGCTTTACTAAGAGAACATGCATTACAAGTAGCAAATTTAGACTTAGAAGAAGGAAAATTGAAAATAGTAGCTAAAGTGGCTGATGACGGGTGCCCTAGATGATGATGCCAAATCGATGGTGATGGAGTAGTGACAGAGAGAGCGGTAGCCGTGATGGAAGTGGGGAGAGGATAGAGTCCGTGCTCACATGACCCCCGAAAAAGGATACGGTTGGTAGTAGGGTCCTGGATGACAAACCGGATGCATCAAAGGTAATGGAGCAATGGTTATCGGTCACAAGCTTGTGAACGAAAAGAAGACTATGAGCTAATGAAGGAGTGTAAAGGATGCAATTAAGACAAAGAGAAGTGGAGGGAAGCGGGAGAAGACTTCGCCCAATACCTGAGACAGACGCATGTTGACCATTAGCGACGGTGACGCAATCGGGAGCCGAAGACGCGTGTTGAAGAGATAGACGACTGAGATCCCCCATGAGGTGCTCCTTGGCGCCCGAGTCAAGTAATCACCCCCTGGTGTGGCTGGGGCAGTAGTAAAGTATCCCCTGGACGGTGGCGGCGGCATGGCAATGGCGGAGTAGGCACAGGCAGGTCAAACCCAACACCCACTACACGCGTCCGCATAGTGCCCAGTCTATCGACAGATCTAACATGTCGGTGGGCGGCTGTTGCGCCATCCCCAGTTGTGCACACGAGGAAGGCGTGACAACTGGCCGTAGTAAGCTGGTTGGGGAGGTGTTGGGAGAAATCCCCCGGTGACGGCCAAGACCGGCAGGGTCTGCGGACAGTGGGGTAGTAGCTAGCATGGCGGACGACGGTGGCGGGGCGTGTGATGTCAGCTTTTCGCGACGCTTGAGAGTGGCCTCCTCGGCGAGGAGGAGGGACCACAGCTTCGGCACGGTGATGGTCGGTGCGCGCGTGCATATGGACGCGCTGAAGGGATAATATGCATCTGGAAGTCCGTCAAGAGTTTGAATGAGAAGCGCGATGGCGAAGATGGGTGCCGCGGCGACAGGGTGCTGCGGCATCAAGGTGCAGCCACTCGGCAAGTTGTGGGTTGGCAGTCGGCTGGCTGGCGGCGTTAAGCAAGGTAGAAGGCGGGCGTGGGCGAGAGCCATCAAGGAAGCTGAAAAGACTGTAGGCAGACAAAATCGCTGTCACTTGAACCTTCCAGACGAGGTAATTTGATCCATCCAATTTAGTTGTGATTAAGGTGGTGAGGTTAGAAATGAGAGATTTAAGGGTCGGGTGGAGTTGGGGAACGGAGTCAAGGAGAGACGGGACTCTGAGAGGGAGGGAGGAGGAGGTGGGTGGCAGGTTGGTCATGGCGGAAGGGAAAAAAGGAGTTGCAGAGGCTTTTTTTTGTAGAAAAGCAGGGGAGGGTGGTGGTGGATGACAAAAATGGCAAAATTAGATCTCGGATTAATAAAGATTGAGTCTTTTTGGAGGAGGAAGATGGGGAAGAAGTTGGGGCTACTAGAGCCATAGTTGGAGACTGTGTCTGGTGTGGGAAGGAGGAGAAAGTGGGAGAGTCAGGGGAGGAAAGAGGATGATGGAGAAAAGCTGGTCATGGCGGAAGGGAGGAAATGAGTTGCAGAGGTTAGTGGGAGGAAGACAGTATGGAAGGCTGTTGAAGCCGAAAGGTAAAAAAAGGAAAACACCTAGGATAGACCTGTCGCTCCGATACCATGAAAGAAAGTCAAAAATGTATTGATTGATATCCCACATGTGCATTTATAGAAGTACAGGAGAAGACGGGTGCGAAATGGCACGGGAAGAAATGCTTCTCTAATAGTCACAACCTTGCCGCATTGGGAGACAATTATGTCACACCCCGAATTTCAAAACCTCTATAAGAGCGCGAAAGCACTAACACAATAAAGGTCATGAGGTAGAAATCCGGAACGCGACCAAATACTCGATCAACTCTTCGTTCCCACTAACATAAACTGGGAGAATTATAGGATCCAGAATGATAAACAATATCGGCTAACAAAAATCTTAAATAATAAAATTTCAAGTTTAACTAAATTATTACAATAATTCAAACTTAACAATTCAACACACATAAAACTTAATCCAGCACATAGGCTGATCAGTTTTCCACGAACAAGAAATTAAAAACATAATAAAGTTAAATTCACTTCAATCATCTTTCCATCATCAAGCTCCATCGAACGTACCTCGTCAGATCTTTTCCACTTTGATTCTTGCATCAAGAGATGCATGAGTATTTCGAACGAAATACCTAGTAGGAGCCAAGAAAAACCCACAAACAAATAACAACAGGAATACTGACAATATGATATAGAGAAATGAATGTACGTTTAACAAGGTCAGGTTGAGCAAATACATAGTTTACTTACCTGGATAATAATCATCATCAAAGACCCTCAACGGTCAAGAAATAGACTAATATTTCAAAACTCCAAACGTACAGTGCGTCAGGAGGAGAATAGAAATAAATACTGGCTCCAAACATCCAAAGTGTCGGAGATAACAATTTCTGCTCTCTGTTCAGTCCACTTCCCCTATGGACATCAATTACCAGAACATCCTAGAGGTTCTACAGAGGAACCTGGCCATGTGTCTAGGGATGCTAGCCCCATCGATGCTTACGGGCACAATGGGCTGAGACTGCAGACCTTCTGTAATATCATACCATCTAAAGCGCACGCGTTGCTGTCATCGGCTGAACTACAGAGGTTCATCAAATATCTGAGATCACAGAGGATCTAGCAATGGCTCGTGAACATACTATGATTCCACTCTAAGAGCATTCATCAAATACTCTTAGTGGAGAAATAGTTTACGTAGAACTGAATCAATCTAAAAATAACCAGGGTTCTCTCATCTAGAGACGCAGACTATAATCTTCATAAATTAGACTCTCAGAGGGGTACACTGGATTTCTCAATATCTCAATGTGGATTAACTCACAAAAGAGTAACCAAGGACTTTTCAATGTTCCAGCATAGGATGATTCAAAACTGAGACTTATCAGATATGACTCACTAAACGCCTTCACCATGCATAGCTCCAATCAAGACCATCACTGAATCTGACAATAGCGAGGATTATATGTCATAAATGATAAGATGGTAGGGTTTAAAAAGATAAACCCTAACCGAGAGTTAAAGATTTTAACATGAGTTCCATGGAATAGCAAATTAGCAGTGCAATGCACCACAAAGGAATGACTCGTTCAGACACGACTCACTTTCTGGATTGAATCAATTAATAAACATTACTGACTCCATCTCTCTGGGTTTTATATGGTTAATACTATTTATAATTAATTGTAACATATAGGGTTAGTATATGATATGGTTTAAACAACACAGGAGTATACTGATATACACACAACAGCTACATTCCTAGACTTACCACGGTCTGCACATAATCTATTTGGGTCTAAAATTTTTATGACAGACAGCCCCATGTCTCTAGATTATAACCCTTTTTACGGCATAATTTTCCGAATTTGCTACATTTAGTTATATATTTTTCATTACAGTTTGTCAGCGCAGGATTAATTCTGGCCAAGACATCATTCTTAAGTATAGCTTAATTAATGTCTTTTATTACCTGATTTAATGCTTATCAGGGCTATTTAGACTTAGTATCTTACCCTTCTAGGTGTTTAATAAGTTCCCAATATTCTATAATTAAGTATTTTCTTACAAGAAACTTTATTTCTAAAACTGTTTATACATACCCATTCTCTTTAGGTTTATAAACTGCAATTGGGACAACTAAATCAGGACACAGTAAATACTAACTCATGAGACGACTTGGTGTACAGTAACTTTCAAACTCCAGTGACTCATGCCCTTCAAGATTATTACCTTAATGATGACATCTTCTGGTATTTATCACCTAGACAAAACTGTTTTTCATACACCTACCCATTTCCGGCCAATAAGATACAAAAGGGACAACTTTTACAAGACAAAATAACTGACGACCCAAGAGTGACTTTGTACTCTGAAATCTACAAATACCAGCAAGTATGACTCATAAAGTTCGTTACTTTAGGATTAAAACTCCACGTATGATGACCATTAGGGTTACAATGAGACTAATCATGGTTAATCACAAAATCAGCCGACATTATGAGAGAAAGTGGACAACTTTATACGTCCAGAACAACATGAAGCATGAACGAAATATGACAAGTCTCTTTGGACAGCAATAACACTCTGGAATATCTCAATTGAGCCATGCATGAGAAGCGTTTAAAAATATTAAGATTGGGTTCAACAATCGTCATGAACCAAATATAAAAAGAGTGTTTCATCAAATTGGATAACGCCAAAAATCATAGATCATCAATGATATCTCAATCACAGCATGATCACATAAGATATTCATTATGAAACATCAAACATAGTGCCACGAGTTTGTGGGAAAAAGTGCACCTACCTCTTACAAAATCTGATATCTCTTTACGTGTGGGAAAAAGTGCACCTACCCCCGCTTGCTCGCAACTCCACGCAAACTAGGGCTCACTCCACCACCACGGCAACTGTTGGAGAAGGAAACGAGGCCTCTTCTCTATTGGCTTGACCCCCAAGACTTCTCAAAAGAATTGCCGTCCACTCCAATGATGGGTTTAAATAGTAAAAACTCAATTACCTCATCGTAGATCACCTTCCGATCCAAAGGCCACAAATTGACTTCAAAAAGGAATATTCCTCGATTATGAACGTGGTCAATCCACATTCAAAATTCAGTTACACTCTCATTAATGTAGGAGTTTTGGCCAATTTAATTGGTTTCCATAACTAACCATGTAACCTCGCCTAATTGAATTCAAAATTGGCACGGTTTCAATACTGGCCAAGTAAGGCCCTAATTAGTATTAAATCATCCCAATTCCATCCTTAATTAACATACCATAATCATCTCACTAATTGCTATAGTTTTCCCTAATTAAGAATTCCCAAAAATAAAGTCAATTTAAACCGATTTGAATTAGGGATCTCTATTACTACACTCCATGATTTGCTCTCCTTGCCATAACCAACCAAATCACATCACATCACACATGTGCACACGCCCCCAAGCATGTGCCCACGTGGCTCTGGGACCCTGTTCTCAACTGGCGCCCAGAGGTCCTTGGCGCCCAACACATCTGGCGACCAAAGCTTCTCTGACTTCTGGTGCGCGTGCAAAACTTACCAAAAATAAATTCCTAAGCTATGAAGGTCCAATTTACAGCATCAAAATAATTCTAACAAGTCCCAACACTTCGTACACGCACCCTGGCGCCTGACCCTCACCCCTGGCGTCAAGTGCACATAGGCCCTGGCGCCAAGCTAGCCTCAACGCCAGGTTGGGCCCGGTGCCAGGGCTAGTCCTCGCGCCTTGGTAAACTGCTTAATCTGGTTTATCAATTCCACACATTCATAATCATCAAAATAATAATTCAACACATCAGATTATAAGATATCACCAAAAATCAAAACAGTCAGCAAAACTTTCCTATTTTAGACCAGTTTCATAAAATAGCAGTTTTAGTAAACATACCGATTTTTCGGGTGTTACAATTATGAGCAACTCTGTCAGACGCCCAACACCTAATGGGTTCTCTATCGACATCTCATCGAACGGCGCCGAGTCGTCCGCCCTCGATGCCGCCAACCCCGCCCACTTCCACCTCGGAGGAGGACGGAGGTGCGGTGTGGGCCGGCAGTGAGTGAAGAAGACGACGCGAGGCGGGGAGGCGGGAATGAGGTGGAGGTGGAGGAGGTGGCGATCGGGGCAACGGCTGTGGGGGGCGGCGGAGAAGGGGAGAAGGCATCAGGGTAGAGGAGGGAAAGAGAAGGGATGGGAAGGGATGGGAAGGGAAGAGGCATGAGTTGAATGGATAGGAAGGGGAGGGAGGCGACCGTGGGGAAACGGAAGGTGGTAATGTGTCTATTTTTGGACAATATTGCCCTTAAAGGAGAAAGGAGAAGGAGAAAGGTTGAAGTTTTCGTTTTCGAGGGATAAAAGTGGTACGACACTTGAAATTGTGGAGTAATATTATATCGACTCTTTTGCCCATATTAGTAGTATCTTATTACGGGAATCAGGGTGCGAAATTAGTTTAATGAACATGGTTAATTAGGTTCTAATCCAGGGGTAGGGTGCGAAGGTTGGTGCTTTTAATAGTCAATCTCTATGGACCTTACACCACACATTCTAGCTAGAGCTAGGGCATTCCCTGGAAGCAACGCGTTGTACCAAAACCAAGTTGCAATGATAAGTAAGCAAGGGTTGGCTAGGGCGTTCCTTGGAAGCGACGCATTGCAACAACGCCCGGTTGCAATGAAAAGTGAGCAAGGGTTCTCGCGTTGGTCTGGACGAGCGCGAGTAAAGAAGCTAGTCCATGAGCGTAGGATTAGAGTGGCATCGTGGAATATTGGGACCTTAAAAGGTAAGGGTATGGAGTTAGTAGAAACGCTCAAGAGAAGGAGGGTTAACATAACTTGCTTGCAAGAGACTAAGTTTGTAGGAGAGAAGGCTAGGGAACTGGGGGAAGGATTTAAACTAGTGTATGTAGGTAAAGTTTCAAATAGGAATGGGGTGGGTATAGTGGTGGATAAGGACTTGAGGCAAAGTCTTATAGGTGTCAAGAGATTTAATGATAGAATTATATTAGTGAAGCTAGTGTTAAGGGATTTCATAGTTAATGTGGTTAGTGTCACGGCCCGGGTTTTAGAAACCATTTTTAAATCAGAGTGGTAGCGGAAAACTTGAGGATTGTTCCTCTAAGCGATAAATCATTGGTTGAAAAATTTTCGACTAAGCATCTAGGCCGTGATAACTAGGGTTCACAAATATGGATACAAAACCATATATACATATATTAATACAAGATGCAAAGTCGATTAAACTAAAGCAAGTCCTCTAAGTGCAAGTCTGTCATCCATCTCAAAATAAACTAGAAACAGTCGGCGCTCGCGCCTTAATACAAATCTATGACAAACCTGTAGTAGGAGATATACTACGAAATCGGAACGTCCTCACCACCTGGCTCCCAAGTGCCATGTGAAGTCACTCTTCCACAGCAGCACCTACATCACAACCTCGCGCCGACTGTTTCTAGTTTATTTTGAGATGGATGACAGACTTGCACTTAGAGGACTTGCTTTAGTTTAATCGACTTTGCATCTTGTATTAATATATGTATATATGGTTTTGTATCCATATTTGTGAACCCCAGTTATCACGGCCTAGATGCTTAGTCGAAAATTTTTCAACCAATGATTTATCGCTTAGAGGAACAATCCTCGAGTTTTCCGCTACCACTCTGATTTAAAAATGGTTTCTAAATCCCGGACCGTGACAGTTGGTATCAGAGCATAACCTTTATCTGCAAGTCTGGAAGTTCTCTTATGATATATCTAGTTATAGTTGGGTAATGAGTGAAGGTTAGTGATGGGTTGTTTTACCTTGTAGGCTGAATGGCACCTTCAGGGAGGAATAGTCGGGTGGTCAAAAATTCGGTGGTAGCTGGAAATAGAGAGAGAAATTTCCAGCCAGCACCTCAGCAGATCTCTTGTGAGGAGTCTGTGGGAAGCACTGTTGGACAGCAAAAAGCCACGCAGGGGGCATCATCATCCAATGCTGAGGGTCAAAGCGACAATGTTATTGAGTATGAGTACACTGAGTCTGATCTCGAGGAACATCCTCTGGAGGAGGAACCGATAGCAGATGCCCAGCAGGATACTGATACTGAGTCTGATCCTGAGGAGGATCCCCTGGAAGAAGAATCTGCAACAGAGGCTCGACCAGCAAGGATAATTTACCCATCGGAGAATAGTGCTCCACCAATGATTATAGAGCCGGTTCCCCAGATTATAAGAGATCATCTAGTTTATCGAAGAGCGGCACATGACGTAGCCTTGTGGGACATCCTTTATAGGAGATTCAGGTCCCAGGGTTACCGCTGGCCCCACATGACCATTTGGGAGATGTGGTGGCACTCATCATGGTGTCTGCCAGCACCAACTTGTGTGGCTCTTGCTATACTGGATGAATATCGTTGAAGGAAAGAGACGTGGAGGAAGAAAGTGTTTAGGGGTAATAAATGTAGTAAGGAAGCGTCGTTGTAATACGAATCGTGACCTTTTGTAAAAACTTGTTCCAAAATAAATATATGTGAATATTTTGATGTGTTGCAATTACTCCTTGGGTTTGTCAAATGGAATTGATAAATGGATGAAATTGGAGTATGGGTAAATATTATTCTTTCTATCGAATTGGTTGGAATTGAACTGTGACTAGCAGATTAACTGCTTAGCCATGAAGGTGTATAACTTCTGATGAAGGAAGGTGTAGCCTATCTGGCAAGTGGTAATTTAGAGTGCTACTCTTGTGGGAAGATTCACCCAGGGCAGATGTGTGAGGCAAAGGATCGCATCTGTTTTTTTTTGTCATAAAAAGGGGCATATTGCTAGGTTTTGCCCTGAAAAGCAAAAGAATGCACAGCAAGGTGAAAGCAGTAGGCATGCACAGGCTCGTGTTTACTCAATTACTTCTGAGGATGCTCAAAAGAATGCAGTTGTGGGAGGTACGGTTTCTATTTACGACTTAGGTGTAAAAGTGTTAATTGACCCCGGTGCAACTCATTATTTTGTATGGGGTGTGTGTGCTTTAAATTTAAACCACCCTTGTAGCATGCTAGATTCACCTTTACTTGTAATGACCCATGTTGGTGACATTATTAGAGTAAGTGAGTGTTTTCTAGGGGTACCTATTTGTTTTGGAGATAAGTATCTTCCAGCTGATCTTGTCTTGTTAGACATGATTGACTTTGACGTAATCTTAGGGATGGACTGGCTTTCTGTATATACTGCATTAGTGGATTGTAAAAAAAAAAGAGTAATTCTTACCATCCCTGGGGAGGAATCTTTTATTTTCCAAGGAGTGAAGTTAGAAGATAATGCATGTATAATCTCAGCCTTGAAGGCGCATAAGCTTCTTATGAAGGAATGTGTTGCCTATCTAGCAAGTGTGATCACCTTGGAATCAGCGCAACCGAAGTTGGAAGATATACCGGTAGTGTCTCAGTTTTCTGATGTGTTTCCTGAAGAACTACCTGGTCTACCTCCTAGAAGAGAAGTTGACTTCACAATAGAGTTATGTCCTGGAGCAACACCAATGTCCAAGGCACCGTACAGGATGGCTCCAGTGGAGTTGAATGCATTGAAGAAGCAATTGCAGGAGTTGCTTGACAAAGAATTTATTCGTCCAAGTGTCTAGCCTTGGGGTGCATCAGTTTTGTTTGTAAAAAAGAAGGATGGTTTACTCCGATTGTGCATCGATTATAGGATGTTGAACAAGGTGACTGTTAAAAATAAATAACCTTGCCTCGAATAGATGATCTATTCGACCAGTTGCACTCAGCCAAAGTTTTCTCTCGAATTGACCTTCGCTCAGGCTATCATCAGTTGAGGATTCGAGATGAAGACATCCCTAAGACTGCCTTTAGGACCAGGTATGGTCATTATGAATTCTTAGTAATGCCCTTTGGAGTAACCAATGCACCTGCGACCTTTATGGATTTGATGAACCGGATTTATCATCCTTGGTTGGACCGGTTTGTCATTGTCTTCGTAGATGACATCCTTATCTACTCGTCATCCTTCGAAGACCATGCAAAGCATCTGGAGCGGGTATTAGACGTGTTGAGGGGGCATCAGTTGTATGCCAAATTTAGCAAGTGTAATTTTTGGCTGGGGAGCGTTAACTTCCTAGGGCATATTATCTCAAAGGATGGCATATCTGTTGATCCATCTAAGATCGAGGCTATAGTCAATTGGGAAAGACCAGAAACAGTCACCGAGATTAGAAGTTTTCTGGGTTTAGCAGGGTATTATAGACGATTCATTGAAGGATTCTCTACTATTGCCCTACCTTTGACCAAATTGACAAGGAAAGATGTGAAGTTTATATGGGATGAAAAGTGTGAAAACAGTTTCTTAGAGTTGAAGAACAGATTAACTAGTGCACCAATTCTTATTCTTCCTTTCAGGAGAAGGGGGTTTGGTGGTGTATAGTGATGCTTCTGGAAAAGGCTTAGGTTGTGTACTTATACAGCATGGCAAAGATGTGGCTTATGGCTTAAGATAACTAAAGCCACATGAGAGGAACTACCCAACGCATGACCTAGAGCTAGCTGCAGTAGTGTTTGCATTGAAGTTATGGAGGCACTATCTCTATGGTGTGCCGTTTGAAGTCTTTACAGACCATCAAAGCCTGAAGTATATTTTCTCTCAGAGAGATCTGAATTTAAGGCAAAGGCGTTGGCTCGAGTATATCAAGGATTACGACTTCGCTATAGCTTACCACCCTGGCAAAGCTAATGTGGTGGCAGATGCACTTAGTAGAAAGTCAGAAACACTTGCTGCCTTTATGATGATCAAAGAATGGGAATTACTAGAATCTATGGCAAGCCTACACATAGAACCACCATTCAAAGGAGGGAAGTCTTTTGTGGCCAATTTTGTGGTACAATCTGGAATTGTTGAGAAGATTATTGTAGCACAAGCAACGGATCCAGAAGTCCAGAATTTACTCAAAAGGACGGGTTTGGTTAGAGGAGCTGATGGGGGTATTCGATTCAACGGTCGATTAGTAGTTCCAGCTGTCCCAAAACTGCGCAGAGAATTATTAAATGAGGCTCATCATTCCAAGTACACCATCCATCCAGGTGGGACAAAGATGTTCAAAGATTTGAAGCGTAACTTCTGGTGGGATGGAATGAAGAAGGATATTGGTCAGTTTGTAGCCAGATGTCTCATGACTTGTCAGCAAGTTAAAGCAGAACACCAGCGACCTGGAGGACTTTTTCAGCCACTGGAGATTCCGCAATGGAAGTGGGAGCATATCACCATGGATTTTGTAGTAGGCTTACCTCCTACCGAGAAGAAGCATAATGCTATTTGAGTGATAGTAGATCGGCTGACCAAGTCTGCACACTTCTTACCAATTCGGTGGAAGCAAACTCCGGAAAGTTTGACTCAACTTTATATCCGAGAAATTGTAAAATTGCATGGTGCCCCTCTCTCCATAGTGTCTGATCGGGATCCTAGATTCACGTCACGCTATTGGAGGAGTATACAAGATGCTTTGGGCACTGCACTCAATTTCAGCACAGCGTATCACCCTCAATCTGATGGACAATCAGAAAGGACGATTCAGACTTTAGAGGACATGCTTAGAGCATGCGTGTTGGATTGGAAAGGTAATTGGGATGACCATTTACCCTTAATGGAATTTGCCTACAACAACAGCTACCAATCTAGTATTGAAATGGCTCCATATGAAGCTCTCTATGGACGTCCCTGTAGATCGCTGACTTGTTGGAATGAAGTCGGTGAGAAAGTTATGATCAAGTCAGAAATGCTTCAGCTGTGCGCTGATAAGGTGAAATTCATTCGGGAAAAACTTCGGTTGGCTCAGGAGCGACAGAAACACTATGCAAACAGAAGGCGTAGAGACCTTGAGTTTGAGACTGGTGACCATGTGTTCTTGAAGGTCTCACCCACACGTGGAGTTTTGCGTTTTGGAAAGAAAGGAAAATTGAGTCCTCTGTTTGTAGGTCCTTTTGAAATCCTTGAACGGATTGGTAACTCAGCTTATCGACTTGCTTTGCCTCCTAATCTAGATCAGGTACATAATGTGTTTCATGTCTCACAGTTGAGGAAGTACTGTCGGGACGATGCACATGTGGTTGACTATTCCATGCTAGAACTAAAACCTGACTTGACCTATGAGGTAAAGCCAATCCAGATTAAGGACCGAAGAAATCAGGTACTCCGGAATAGAGCGATTCCGTTAGTATTGGTTCAATGGCACAATGATAAGTTTGAGGAAAATACTTGGGAGACTGAAGAGGAGATGCAGCGTGCTTACCCAGAGTTGTTTGGAGAAGAAACTACCTGAATTTTGAGGACAAAATTCTTTAAGGAGGGAAGAATGTAACACCTGGCCGCAGGAAGGGCCAGGTGTGAGATGAAGTCCAGCATCTGGCTCGGGGGAGGAGAGAGCCAGCTGCTTCTATGGGAGAAGGGATTGGGGGAGACAACGGGTAGGGCGGAGGCGACCTCGACCGGCGACTGCGACGCCGGCGACAACGCGATTTTCGGCGACCCCAACAAATCTCCGGTGACAAAGGGGAAATCGGCAGAGAGGAAGGGAGCAGTAGGGGAGGGTGTACCTGAGCGGCGACGGCGACTCTCCGGCGAGCTCGGCGACCACGAGCAGGCTCCGACAACTCACCAACGAGCTCCGGCGGGCGGCGATTCGGCATGCGAGGTAGGATCCCATGCCATGCATCAAAGTTCTATTTTTTTGGGTTTCTTTGTCTCTGGAGGTGACGGGAAGGTAGGAGGAGGAGATGAGGGGCCGACGGCGAGTCGACGGAGGTCGAATCGACCTCCGCCAGGCCGCCGGCCACAGTGGAAGAAGAAAGGCAGCAGCTTTTTGCTGCTGCTATTTCCCCTCCCCCTCCTCAATTTCGGCCGAACCACGGCCAGACTATGGCGGAGGAGAGGAGGAGGCGAGGTCGGGCCGGCTGGGGCGGTGGCAGCCGACGACGGCGACTGTGTCGGCCGCCACCCTTGCATGAACAGACGACCGGTTCAGTCTAGGAATTCTGGACCGGTCCACTAAACCGAACCGAACCCGGTTCGGTAATATTTAACCAAACCCGGTTCGGTTCATGATTAGACCGAACCCGGTCTGATAAATCAATCGGTTCAGGCAGACCGAACCCGGTTCGGTCCAGTTATAAATCGAACCGGTTCAACAATAAACCCGATTCATAAGCCGGTTTAGATTTTGAACTGCCGGTGGACCTTAATCGACAGTTAAAATCTGTTTATAACTGACGGTCAGGATTGACCGTCTGTGTATTTACGTGCAGTGTGGTACATACAGAGCCAGTTTGGTATATAGGCTCCTGTTACTGATTTTGGGCTATTTATTAAATAATTTCAAGCCCTAATTGGCATGTTAATGGTACATGGTTGTGATGTTATAGTATTAAGGGCCTTAGTCCCTTATGTTGTGATGACAGATAGCTAAGGATTTAAATGTAAAGAAAAACCCGACTAATAAACCTAGATGGTTTAGAGACATAGTCATTTTATGGAAGATAATAAAATGATGACTTGAGGGCTGAGCTTGAGGGTTGGGAAGAACCTAATCAAGATAAAGACTAAAATGCCCTTGGGATTGGGAGTCTGTGTATGAGTGTGAGTGACTTCCGATCAAGCGACCGAATGACTATTAAGTCAAAGGTCAGGCTATCTGTTGAGCTATTAAGCCAACAATTGTGAATAGTGTGTGATGGATTCATACTAGTAATACTGTGATACCTATTAAGGATCACAAGGAATAGATGGGAGTGGTGTTGCATCTTCCGACTGGTGGAAGCTCTGCCGTCTGTATCTCTCTATGAATTTTAGAGAGCATTCACATCTTCCGACTGGTGGAAGCTCTGTGTCATGGTACCTAATAAGGACCAACGTCTATTGGCCAGGCTTAAGCTGTTATATCTCTCTATGGATTTTAGAGGGAACAATGATATGATATTTTGGCCATGTTTGCATCTTTCTATGGATTTTAGAAAGAGTATTACATACTTTATTGCCCAGGCTTAAGCTGTTACCTCTTCTCTATGGATTTTAGAGAGAGCGTGCTTATTCTCTATGGATTTTAGAGAGAACCACACATCCTGAGCCTTAGTTGCCAGGTGGTATACTGTGCACAACATTGGAGACGTTAGCATCCTAGAAGGCTGCGTTTCCCGACCCACATCGAGTCTAGGAGCTGATGTGGAGCCAGACCCTTCCGACGGTCATACCTTCTAAGGTAAGGAATGGGCGAGGCAGTCACCCTTGAGAAATTCAGGGCGTGCCGTGATTACCGGTATTAATCGGAATGATAGTCACGGTGTTTTCGTGCTGTCTGTCATGTAGGCATGACATTCAGTGAGTCTGTCTATGGGACAAAGACGTAATGATTGAACTTGAACGTGGGAAGCAATAAAAGACTTGCTTGAAAGATTAATAAAAGATTCAAGTGGAATCCTGTAATAGGTTGCATAATATGTTAATGCAAATCCTAATTTGATGTGACAATGACTGTGTTATTGTATCCCACTGAGTATTTTTATACTCAGCATCCTTATGTGATGTAGGTGCTGCTGTGGAAGAGTGACTTCACGTGGCACTTGGGAGCCGGGTTGTGAGGACGTTCCGATTTCGTAGTATATCTCCTACTACAGGTTTGTCCTAGATTTGTATTAAGGCGCGAGCGCCGACTGTTTCTAGTTTATTTTGAGATGGATGACAAACTTGCACTTAGAGGACTTGCTTTAGTTTAATTGATTTTGCATCTTGTATTAATATATGTATAGATGGTTTTGTATCCATATTTGTGAACCCCAGTTATCACGGCCTAGATGCTTAGTCGAAAATTTTTCAACCAATGATTTATCGCTTAGAGGAACAATCCTCGAGTTTTCCGCTACCACTCTGATTTAAAAATGGTTTCTAAAACCCGGGCTGTGACAGTTAGTGCGTATGTACCTCAAGTAGGATTAGGAGAGAACCTTAAGAGGCAATTTTGGGAGGAAATGGACTTAGTAATGCAAGTGATACATAATGGGGAAAAGGTTATTATAGGAGGCGACTTAAATAGGCATGTAGGGGAGAAGAATATAGGTTTTGAGAGGGTGCATGAGGGGTACGGTTTTGGGGAGCGGAATGAAATGGGAGAAGTTATTCTTGATTTTGTAATAGCAAACGATCTAATCATAGCAAATACTTATTTCAAGAAGAGGGAAGAACATCTAGTAACTTTCAAAAGTGGACCTCACAAGAGCCAAATAGATTTTTTCTTAGTTAGAAGCGAGAACAAAACTATTTGTAAGGATTGTAAGGTTATACCCGGAGAACCTATAGCACTTCAGCATAGATTAGTTGTTTTAGATGTTCACATAAAGGGGTGGAAGAAGCGAAGTTCGGATAAAGTGGAACCTAGGATCAAGTGGTGGAACTTGAAGGGTAAAGTGCTCAACACTTTTGTAGAGAGGTTGAGGATGGAAGGGGATTAGAACTTAAATGAGAAGCTAACAATGATGTGGGTAAGCATGGCTAATTGTATTAAAAAAGTGGGAAAAGATGTACTTGGTGAAGTGAGGAGGAGAAGGGACGTTAAGAAAGAAACATGGTGGTGGTGTGAGGAAGTTCAAAGAGTCATAAAGGAAAAGAAGTGTTTCTTTAAGGAGTGGCAAAAATGCAAAAATCAAGAGAATTGGGAGAGATATCTTAAGGGAAAGAGAGAGGCTAAAAAGATAGTGAGTGAAGCTAAATTTAGGGCATTTGATGACTTATATAATAGGCTAGGGACGAAGGAGGGGGAGAGAGACATTTATAAGATAGCTAAGTTAAGGGATAGGAGGAGTAGGGACTTAGAGCAAGATAGGTGTATTAAAAGTGAAGATCAAAGGGTTTTAGTGAAAGATGAGGAAATTAAGGAGAGATGGCGAGAGTATTTTGAGCATTTATTGAATGAATAGTGGGCTAAATTTTGAGTCTAGTCCTGTTGAAGAAAGAACTTATTTTAGGAGATTCTTTATAGAGGAAGTAGGAGTTGCGTTAAGGAGGATGAAGAAAGGCAAAGCTCTGGGGCCTGATGGAATTCCTATTGAAGTGTGGAAGGCACTAGGAGGTGTTGGCTTAACTTGGTTGACTAGTTTATTTAACAAGATTTAGAAGTCTAGGAGGATGCCAGAGGAGTAGAGGAGGAGTACCCTCATACCCTTGTATAAAAATAAATGGGATATCCAAAGCTGTACAAACTATAGAGGTATAAAAGTTATGAGACATACTATGAAATTATGGGAGAGAGTATTAGAAGGACGTTTGCGAAAAGTAACTAAAGTGTCAGAGAATCAATTTGGTTTCATGCCGGAGAGGTCAACAACGGAAGCTATATTTTTATTACGGCAGTTAGTAGAGAGGTACAGGGATAGAAAACAAAACCTCTATATGACGTTCATAGATTTGGAAAAAGCCTACGATAGAGTACAGAAAGAGCTTATTTGGGGTGTTTTGAAGAAGAAGGGTATAATAAGAGGTTACATAGATATCATAAAGGATATGTATGAGAGGGTTGTGACTAGTGTACTGACTATTGGGGGGGGAAACTAAGGAGTTTCCGGTTACAGTAGGTCTTCATCAAGAGTCATCCTTAAGTCTTTATCTTTTCGCTTTAGTTATGGATGAGCTGATTAGTCATTTGCAAGATAATGTACCTTGGTGTATGCTTTTGCAGATGATGTAGTTTTAATTGATGAGAGTAAAGTAGGTTTGAAAGAGAAACTGGAATTGTGGAGGGAAGCTCTAGAATCAAAAGGTTTTAAAATTAGTGGGACTAAGACAGAGTGCGTGGAATTTATTTTTAAGGAAGGTAGAACTATAGATAGAGCCTTAGTGGAAATAGATGGGCAAGAAGTGCCACGGTGTGATCAATTCCGTTACTTAGGATCCATTATCCATAAAGAAGGGGATATTGATAGTGATGTGGTGCATATGATTAATGCGGGGTGGGGTAAAGTAGAGGGCAGCCTCGAGAGTGTTGTGTGATAGGCGTGTTCCGAAAGGGCTTAAAGGCAAGTTCTATAGGACAGCCATTAGGCCTGCAATACTCTATGGAGCGGATTGTTGGGCACCAAAGAGGAGTCATATAGATAAATTGAGTGTAGCCGAAATGAGAATATTAAGGTGGATGAGTGGGATAACTAGGAGAGATAAGATTAGAAATAAATATATTCAGGAGAGCCTAGGAGTAGCTCCTTTAGGGGAGAAGCTGAGGGAATGTAGGTTGCGTTGGTATGGGCATATGCAAAGAAGACCATTAGATGCCCCTGTGAGAAGATTAGAAGGGATACATGTAAACGATGCTAAAAGAGGGAGAGGGAGACTTAAGAGAACCTGGATGGAGTTAATAAAAAAGGATTTGACTTTACTATCTCTTACAAAAGAGGTAGCCCAAAATAGGCTTGAATGGAGGAGTAAGATCCGTGTCGCCGACCCCAAATAGTTGGAAAAATGCGCTATTTGATTATGATTATGATTATGATTATGATGGATTTTGGGGATTTGTCCCCAAAACTCTCAAATGAGAAAGCCCTCTTCTCATTTTTTAATGGCTTGTTCTTACTAATGGGGAGGGAACCTCGTTATGTTTGTGTAATTTAGCAAGAACCAATCCCTTCAATGGGGAGTGAATTGTTAAATTTTGTGCAGCCATTGCGAGATAAGGGTTGTTCATGACCGTCGTAACTGAAAAGGGGACGCCTTTGGCCTTGCCATGGCCTACCATGAAGAAGATGGAGAAGAGGAAGAGGAATAGAAGAGGAGGTGGTTGGCCGACGACGAGGATGCCGAAGGTCCTCTGCCATTAGGCCGCCGGTGGCACTTTTGGGAGGGAGAAGAGGAAATAAGAGAGAAAAAGTGATTTTGGGTATTTTGGAGATGGTGAAAAAATTAGTTGGAGAAGGATGGGAGTGAGAGCAATAAAGAAATGATAAAAATAGACAAGGGATGAGGGAAAACTAGGGGACATAAAAATTTAATGGGTTCTTGATAGCCCAATTTTTTGTTCAAGCAAACTAAATTTTTAGTGCATTTGAAAAATATTGTACTATTAGAATTGACAAGAGGAAGTAAGAAAGTACGTCACGAAGATGGAGTAAGAAATATGGGAAAAGTTTAAATGAGATCGCTCTCATATAGCTTGGATGAGGCCAATTCAATTCGTAGCCTTTAGATCTTGATCTGACCGCTAGAAATAGCTACAATGAACTCACTTATCCACTGATTTGATACCCACCCTTGGATAGGAATCTAACGACCTAAAAGATTGGCCTCATACTTCTTATATGAGAACGATCTCATGTAAACCGTTCTCAAGAAATATTGTGGCTGATCATGCGGAGCTAATTGCCCTAACAACATGCCACAAGTTGTGAATACATAATTTTTTAAGTGCTTCTCTTTGGGGGTAAATAAAGTACTAGAGTTAAATTATGGAGTATGTTGAGTGGCAAAAAAGTGACGCACTGTTTCTTAAAATTTGTTAGCTAGTATATCTCCTACAATTGTATTCCCTTGGTTCCAGATTCGCTAACCTTTTCACTTCATATATCCCCTAACCTGTGTTACTTCGTGCACGAATTATCAGGAGAGGGATAACTAGGCATGCGCCTATTAAGGTACGACAATTCTCAAAGGGAATTTTAATATGGGGCGGAGGGAGTATATAATCATCGTGATTGGTACTGGACTGCAGATGAGTATTAGAAGGGTCGAGAGGCATGCCCCTCATTTCCCAACTTCCCACTGCTAGAATAGCTGCAATTAGTGGGTAGCATGACCATGTAAAGAACCTCTCTCTCTCTCTCTCTCTCTCTCTCTCTGGAGCTTCAACCAGTGCAATAGACCAACGAGAGAAACAATGTAAGTAGTAGTTGGTGAATGCTTTGGACATGTTAGAAACAGAACACGAACTACTTTGCATTTGAAAGCTTTTATTTTACAATGAAACACTAGACGTTATAGCAGCTAATAGAATATATAAATTTAATAGAAGTAGTACAAATGATTTCCCAGCCCTCTCATCCACTTTTCGTGAACGGCTTGTACTCCAAACAGAGTAACAAACTCCTCTCTTTGTTTCCTACTTTATGTCTCCAAATATGATGACATAAAAAAAATGACCACCATTTTCCTCTAAATTGCCGAAATAGAACAAACCACTTGGCGTCATAGTCATTGAAAATGGTAAAGTAAGATGAATTTTAAGTGCTCTTTGAATAAGTTTTGATGCAAAAAAGAAAGTCAATTTTCTACCTTTTCCTTTACGAGAAAGGAAGGAGAAAGGTTATATGTGTGGGAATGCTTCTTTAACCAAATTGAAAGGAAAATTTAAGAACTAAAGAAAAAAATTTAACCAACAGAAACTGATTGTTTTCCCCAAGTCCACATGAAGGCGACACTCATATGAAACGGTTAGGGTCAAGGCCAGACCTGTAATAGAATGAAAAAGTTCTTTTCTAGGAGGAGGAGGAAGAGGTTTTTAGTAGAAAGAAAAAAGGTTAATTTTTTGCCCTTTAAAAGTTTTTTCTGTAAAAGATTTTTCTCGCTGGTTGGCTAAGTAATATGGAAAAACTTCCGTTTCTTGCCGCCACAAGATATCTGATCACATTACGTTCCTCAGAGTGGACTGGGGGCAGAGTGGTAGTTTCAGAGGGAGAAGAAGGTACCTTGGATCACCCATGGCTTTTTGATAATAATGGTGGGCAGAAGGAAAATTCCCAAATCACCAAAAAATCAGAAAATGGATATTGATATAGGCCGTGTACTCTGCCTCCTTTTCTCTTTCTCTCTCCCTAACTACTTCCTTCCCTTATTTATCTATCATCTTCTTCTTTGTTTCTTTCCCTACCTTTCTTCATTTTCTTCTTCCCATCAAAAAGCAAGTATGATCTCTGCCTTCGTCGTCTAATTCCTTTGAAACATTTCTCTGACCCAATTCACCTGCTTGAATTCAGGACTCCTTCTTTGTCTCTCTCGTGAATTTAAGCTGTACGTAGTTTGGGTACAGCCTTCAGGACTGTGGGGTGAGTGGTGATCGTCTCTATCACTTTCTTTCCTCGGTTAATGGTTTCAAATATAGCTGCTCTAGCTTTCATGGTTTCACTTCTTTGAAGTATTCGATCAGTTTTTATGTTACTCTTGCAAAAGAACATTTGGCCATGGAGGTCGTCCAGTACAATTGCTTGCACCAGCTAGATTATTATTCAGCGTTTCCCTTTTTCCCATTGAATATGGTCATTCTCACTTCATTTTAAGTTAACTGATCCATAATTCTTCAAACAGAGATGTTTGTCTTCATCATTCTTTATGGACAAAAAGGGTTGTAGAAGGCTTAGCCATCTTCTATATTCTCTCTTGGAGCACTTGTTCTATTTCAAACTTGAAGCACTTGTTCTATTTCAAAACTTGTTTGCCCTTTACTTCACAAGAGAAGGCTGACCACTCATAGTCTCGTCTTCTGTTTCCAAAACATGTTAGGGGTTTGGGGTGCATCATGCATAATTCATTTGGCATAGTTTCATGCGTTTCCCATCACCATCAATGATTAAATTTGGAAACTCAACTAATTTTATCTTATAATTTGGCATTGCAGATAAGGAACCTCAATTCAGGAAAACCAAAAACCTTCCCAATCATTTCATTTCCATCTCCAAGACCCAAACAAGGAAGTACTAGTACAACAGAAGCATCCGAATCTCATCAGAAATGTATGCTGAATCGGAATTCTATGATGGCCAGCCCCCCATCCGATGATGGAATCTCCACCCATGTCCAACCCCCCTCCAACACCAGCAACATCACCCTGCAAGACAATCTCAGCCTTCCTGCTTTTCCCTTCCAAACCCTTCCCAACCACAACATCAACAACAACCCTACAGCCGACATGGGTGCTACCACCATGGGAGTGGATCATCTTCCAGTAGAGCAGCTTAACTACACTAATATAGAACAGGAATACACCAACAACAACTGGGACTCCTCTGAGGTGCAGGACGACATATCAGTGAACAACTCCCACCTTTTCCAGCAGCAGCAGCAGCAAAATCTGGACCTCCCATCATGCTTCCCGCCTTACCCAGCTGCTGCACCTGACCTCCTCAACCTCCTCCACCTCCCCCGCTGCTCCTTGCCCACAGTGCTCCCACCACCCAACACCGCCCCCACCTTCGCTGCCTGCTCCGACAAGAAGCCAGCCAACTTTCAGACGCTCGACATGTTCGGCGAGCTGGCAGCACAGGGCGGTGGCAGCACGACTGCATCCAATATCCTGCAGTATGAGCCGCACCTCCAGCTCAACTTCTGCCCTCAGCCTCCTGTCTTCCGCGACCATTTCCACTCGCTGGCAGCACATAACTTCGGACTGGCAGGAGCCGGAGCCGGGCCTTTCTTCAGAGGGATGAACGAGATGGAGGGCAGTGGAGGAGTCCTTCAGGAGGGAGAAAATCAGGTTCTGGGCTTCAGAAGGGACATGGGCGGTTTTGCTAAGGGAGGAGGGGCAAGGGCTGCCGGCTTCACCACTGAGAAGGAGCGGAGGAACCAGTTGAACCAGAAGTTTCATGCCCTCAGATGCCTTATTCCAAACCCTACCAAGGTACAATTTACTACTATACATTTCTGTCTCTTCTTTGTTTTGTTTTTTCACTTAGCTTTCTTTGTTTCATATTTTTCTCTTTTTACATTTATATATAACAACAAAGTTTAACTTCATTTATGTAGTTAGAATTATTGTGCAATAACAGATTTGTTGTACAATTTTTTTTCGGATTGCACAGACGGATAGGGCCTCTATCGTAGGAGATGCAATCGAATACATCAAGGAACTGCTGAGGACTGTGAAAGAGCTCAAGATGTTAGTGGAGAAGAAGAGATGTGGCGGGGACAGGGCCAAGAGGTTAAAGTCCGAGGATGAGGGCGGCGCGGCTGCAGATATGGAAAGCTCCTGCGCTAAACCGGCGGACGGGGAGCACTCTTACAATGGTTCACTCCGGAGCTCATGGCTCCTCAGGAAATCCAAGGACACTGTTGTTGATGTTCGCATCATAGACGATGAAGTCAACATTAAGCTGACCAGCCAGCGCAAGAAGATGAATTGCTTACTCCTAGTTGCAAAAATCCTCCACGAGCTTCAACTCAACCTCCTCCAAGTCGCGGGTGGGAACATCGGGGATCATTACATCTTCATGTTTAACACTAAGGTGATCGTTTCTCCAGTTTACATTGAGTTGTTAATCTAACTCTTTGATTTGCCTATTATCCACTGATTAAGATGGGTGAATGCCTTGGGGCTAATAATATGGTGGTGCAGATAAGTGAAGGATCTTCACTGTATGCGAGTGCCATAGCTAAGAAGCTGATTGAAGTGCTTGATAGGCAGTACCCGGCACTTTCTCCTGCTGGCTTTTAGGGTTCGAGCTGGTATATGGAGCACATGATCTGCAAAAAGGGTGGGTAAAAGAACGTACGTACATGTTTGATCTGCAGCAAGCGAAAGTATTTGCTCATACATATAGTTTCTTAAGTGCCTCTTTCTAGCTAGTTTTTTACTTCTTCTTTTGGTTTTACTAATTTCCAGATCAACTACCAATAACTTGTGAGGGTTTGACATAATCAGTATGAACGAACACTACGTTCAGTTGCTGAAAGTACTTATCCTAATTATTTCTTTGGCAGTTTGGATGATGCCTGTTTACATATTTTAATGTGGAGTTAATTTGAGACACAATGTTGATTAAAATTTGCAAAACATTCATGTTTAACGTGCATAAATAACTGATTAAAATTTAACCCTTTGGTTTGCGTCGTCGTATATCTCCTCCTCATGCACGACTAGTCGGAAAGCAGGCCGGCCAGCCAATTGGTTATCTTCCTTCATGACTGATCCAAGAACTTGATGACACAGTTTCATGCATCATATATTCCTTCTGACATCTTAGGCCGAGAATAAAGTTCAGCTTTAGGTCTATTTACTCTTGGTCAAGTGGGGAACAATCAGGAGCAATAAACATGCGCCAGCCTTTTTTACTTGTCCTGGTTACAACTTTAATTAGGAGTAGTAAGCTTGTCCATTTTTGCCGAAACAATGTACCCTTGTTTGTCCATGATTATCGTTCAATAATAGTAGCAAACGGCACCTTGTTCAAGTTCCCCTGTACATGACATGAATTCACAGAACGATGGACTCTCTTCTCCAAAGAGGTATTATACGTAAGTCCCAAATAAAATCTGAAAAAGCTATAAAATGGCTTTGGCTTCTGAACTAGTCTTTTGCGAGAAACAGCATGCATGTGCCAGATCGAGGGTGGTTGAGTAAGCAAATATCTCAACTTCACGTTCGCCCCGACCTCTTCCCTTTAGCCCGTTCTCCACACATATGATCACATATAAATTGTTGTAGCTAGCCCGGTCGTCGATATTTTTTTTTATTGAAAGAAAACATACTACAAAACCAGGGAAGAAACGAGATACAAATCAGGTCTTTAGGAGCTCCAGAAAATCTAGATTGGCCAAGCTAGAAATGCATCCTTAAAGGCTATAGCTCACTGTTGGCCGAGTTACCAAAAATGAAAAAAGAAAAGAAAACTGTTGACCAGATCCATAGAGACCTCCAGGACCGGCGAATAGGATTATATTACCATCTTTCTTCTACGATTCCATCTCGCTTCTCGGTTCCTCTGGTCTATTGGAGATTCGGAGAACACTAAAGCCAGCCCAAACAAAAAAAAAAAGCCCAGGAGGCCACCAAAGGAGAGAAAAACAACGGACGTTGCATAAGGCCCAGTCGGAGTGATATCCAGTTGGGCCGGGTTTGTCATATTTGAAAGAAATTCAGCCCACCCACCACCGCTTCCTCTCCAAGCTTCACCCCGATGTCTCCAAGCTTGAGCCACGGTTCCAAAGCTAACCAAACCAGCAGAAGCTGGGCTGAGATGACCGAGAAGACCCCGGATGAGCACTCAATGAGAGAGAGAGAAGCCGAGCAAATCACAAAAACAAAACGAATCAGAGGAGACTGAGGGGAGGAAGAAGATATAGGAACTTGGAAGAAACAAAAGGAAAAGATTTTAATTTGTTTGTTTGCATCAAATGCCTTCTTCTCTCTTGGTGTTGCAAGGCATTGAAGTTGAAGCTCTCCCGGGCGTAGGACACGCCGGCGCTAGTGCGTCAACGGAATAGGAGCGTCGAGGCAGATCCTGGCCATCCCTCTCGGTGGATCCGCGATATGCGGTGGCTTTCCGTGTCTCCGTCCGCATTGCATCTCCTGGCTCTCTTCTTCGCTGGCGGTTGAGTCGTTTTCCGGCCGTCCCACCGCCTCTCCCTGAATCTGCTTTCTCAAAACGCAACAAAAACAAAAAAGAAGCCTTTTTTTTCCCTTCAAAATCAAGTCCTAGTTCGCTTAGGGTTTGGGTTGCTCCGTTTTTTTGTTTCCGTATTGTTGTGTTTCCTACATTAGTGTGGACTGTGGAGGGCGGAGGGGGTGGTGGTGGGGGGAGTGATTATGGGCACTCCGGAAGGGTGTCCGGATGGGGAGGAGATTGACTGCAGCGCCGGGACGATTGTGTGGGTGCGGCGGCGGAATGGGTCGTGGTGGCCCGGCAGGATTCTCGGGATCGACGAGCTCTCGGCCTCGCATCTTATGTCGCCAAGATCTGGAACTCCCGTCAAGCTTCTCGGAAGGGAAGACGCTAGCGTGTAAGTATCTTCCTACTTTGTTTTAACTTCTTTTCAGTGACTTTGCATGTTTGGATTTAGTGTTACGAATGTGATCACCGAATTGACCCCCTATTCTGTTGATCTAAGTCTTGGCCTGCGTTTGAACAATCTCCTTCTGTACTTCAAACTTTTGTACTATCAGCTTTGGCATAATTGTTTGTGGGAGAATTTATATATTTGTTTAAGTCTGTTTGTTATCGGAAGATGTTGCATATTGCTTCTGGGAGAACCCTTTTTTTTCTGTAAATAAGATTATCCTCGTCAAGATTCATAAACGTTTATCTTAATCAGTTTGGAGCATGACAAAGTTGAATGGTGAATTTAACTTTAAAAGCCAAGGATGTTTCCAGAGGATTTCTTATTATTGCGGAAATTTATTATGATGAGCAAACTAGGAATCACTTAATTGTTCCAAATGCTACTTGCGCATGATAATCAGTGCTGGTAATCTTGTGTATTAGCTTGGGTGTTGACCAATTTACCTGCAAGCATTTGTTCTTGTGATGGGCTTTTCTCTTTGTGTGCCTGTTTCTAACTATGGTGACTATCCAGGGACTGGTACAATTTAGAGAAATCCAAACGGGTGAAAGGCTTTAGATGCGGGGAGTTTAATGATTGTATCGAAAGAGCTGAGGCAGCCCAAGGAAATCCCTTAAAGAAAAGAGAGAAATATGCACGCCGAGAAGATGCTATTCTTCACGCCCTAGAGCTTGAGAAGGAACAACTTCATAGAAATAGACTCAAGTTGGGAATCAGTTCAAAACATTTAGGTGTAAATAGTGGCCTTTCAGAAAACTACTATGAAAAGGACGAAATTGCAGATACTCACGAGTCTGGAACTCTACAAACTATTCCACTTTCCTGGAAATCAGGTGCTCCTTTTGATAATGAGGATATGGCTAATCCATTATACTCTTGGAAGGAAAAGCACATGCGACTGTCTAGGCACGAAGATGGAAATTCTGAAATGTTTCAACGGATGAGAGGCCTACAGGATTTTGGACTTCGAACTGCTTCCTCAAAGAGAAAGCTTCCTGCTCCTGTTTCACTTGCTGATTGTGATAACATTGCTCTTCCAAATCATGTTGGTAGTAGCAAGAATCCCTTGACTGTCAAGAGAAAAAGATCACATAATGGCCCCACTGAGGAACCATTTGTTAAAAGACGTGATAGACGACGGCCACTTGTTCAAGTATTACAAAGTAGTGCCAAATTGCACTCGTTTGACCCTTTAACTTCACATCATGATGATGCATCAATGTCTATGTATGGAGAAAGGGTTGGTGCTGTATTTCGAGCAAAGAGGAGTAAATGTGTATACTTTCCAGCAGATGACTACATGAATAGATTAGAATATCCACCGCATGAGATGCAAGCATCTGGTCTATTGGATACAAACAACACATTCTTTCGATCATCTGAGGATGAAGAGTCGGATTCGTCAGAAGAAGATTGCTGTGACGAAAACATGGAGGAAGCAACAACTGCATATTCAGGTTTGTGGACATCAATTCTTCTAGTTATGTTTGATTATGGAATCCAGTGTCGTGATTACCTATTTTACGAGAAACTATATTATCTGGCATTTGTTTATGTGGGGAGGATAGCATTTGTTTTGCATGACGGAAGACTTCTTAGTGGAGTTGAAAAATATGATTTAGTATAATTTAGCAAGGGGAGAGAGAGAGAGAGAGAGAGAGAGAGAGAGAGAGAAGGTGCGAAGGAGCTTCTTTGATACTCCCTTCATTCAGAAAATAGAGGGAGGATTTGAAAAATGTGGTTAGTGTTGATTTGAAAAACCTGGTTATTGTTGATAACACTAACCACATTTTTCAAATCCTCCCTCTATTTCTGAACGGAGGGAATATTATATAAACTTTCTTAGTTCACAACAATAGTATTCCTCAATGTTAATCAAACTTTGTAGTTGACAACAGTAATCAGTAATTAGGCATATAAATTTTTAGTGCGCAAAGAGTGCTCCAGCTTGAAAACCGCAAATGACACTCGAGATTTAGGTATATTCCTTGTGTTCATCATGATGTTTTGTTGGTATGATTACTATATTGCTCTTTTATTAAAAATTTTCACATTGGGAAATTAGAATGAATTCTAACAAAATGTTATTGGAAATTTGATATATTGGATTTATATATTATGTTATTTTAATGATTGTTAGTTGCTGTATACATTGTTATTAATTACTGGGTGCAAATGGCCTCTGCATGGTATATGCACTGCATTTTACATATTGCATTAGATGGAGTTTTTGCTTTATGAGTTGCAGAAGTGTTGTGTACTATGACAAGGAACTTATACACTGATTAGATATACCCATTTGCCTTCTAAGCAAAATGGTTGAAAGCTAGTTGCATTTCTCATTCATTGTTTCCGCCTGAACACATAGTGGTAGTCCGTACAACCGTCATTCTTGAAAGCTTGTCTTCTGCTGGCATTATATAGAAGACTACGGAAATCAAGTAAATTATGAAGGGGATTTAGTGCAGAGGGTATTATTTTATTTATTAGCATTTGGAACTATCCTGAGTGGAGGAGATGTAGTAGTTGGAACAATGAAATGATGAGGAACCTGTGGACAAAATCCGAAGGGAGTTTTTTGAAAATGAGAGGTTATTCTGAATGAAACAGAAGTATGATTGAGTTATTTTAAGAAAATGCAGTGTAGAGTTCATTGACATCTAGGGAAGATGATTTTACTTCAGAGAAAGTGTGCATCATTTTTATGCTAGATGTGCACTTGGGAGGATAATGAAACTATGTGATTGGAGAAAGAAAGCCTTTACTTTTTCTATTAGAATACTAACCTTTTTTTGGGGTTCTACAGTGTATTCAAGATTATAAAACTGCTATAAAAATTTAAATGGTTCCTATTATGGTTATATGCGCAATACATCTTAAAAAGCACAATAGTTGGGAGGACTCAAATTAGAATGCCTAATTGGGTTTAAAGAACCTATACTGGCAGTTAAGTTACTTTGGTACAAGCTTGTACACATAACTAGAAGATGATGATGGTGATGCTGTTGCTGATGCTGATGATATTATCTCTTCTCTTCTCATAAAGAAGTTGCAGATTAGTTTTGAACCTCAAGAGATTTTCTTGAGAAAAGTTATGTGAAGTCTGGAGAACTCTGTAGGGGTGGTTGGCTTTTCCAACAACTGCAACGTTTTTTTATTAAGAAGTTTTATTTAAAAAATTATACTGTTTGTAATGTTCCTGTCATTCACTTATGATTTCGATTTGTCGCTCATGGTTTTTGGTGTAGTATGCAGAATTAGCGTATGCCAAGTTTATGTTTGTTTCGACTGGAGAACTCCTTTTTATCTTTTCTTTTCTGTTTGTAGAAAAAAAAAAGAACTTTTCTTTTCTATTCTTTTTCTGCTCCAGAATGGTTATGACTTATGACAATATACTGGTTATATAAGATTCTTATAAGGTAGTTTTGCCCTGCAAAAGTTTGAAACTGTGAAACTTTAAATGTTGTCTCCTACAACCCTGCCCCATGGGACGATGGAAATAATGCTCTTCAAATAGGGAGTCCATCAATTCTTAGCTGAATCTGAAACATTAACTCCTCTTGTTTAAGTATTGCTTTTTTTTATTAGCCAAAAATTCAAGGGTTTTGATAGTATTTTTGTATGTGTGGGATGGGTGGTGGAGGGGCTGTTCACTTTAGATTGGAGGAAATTAGTTGACCCCTATCAGAATGGTTTTCTTGTAACCTCCCTAGCTACATGGTGCCCATAGCAGTGTGCTTTCTTCACAACGGAGTATTAAAACCTTATCTTGTCTTTTTGCATATTTTGTTCCCTCTATTTATTGCATTTTGACAACTCTTCTCATTATCTAGACTCTTTTGTTGGTTGATCCTCAGATTCGGCTCAAGTGCTTGCAGTCAGGGAGCCCTCAAACTCAAATAACAGCGCTGGAAAGGGGCAAATGTTGGAACTTGAAGATTTCGATGAGTCAACTTTGTCTAGTTATGGCTCTCACCCTCACATGTATGAGCAGAATTCTGGTATCTCCACGGATGTGGCAGGTTCAAAGTGGCAGTTGAAAGGGAAACGGAATATTCGGAATGCATTTAAGAGACCTTCAGAGGTAATGGACACCAATCATTCTTCTGCTGGTGAGAAATGCAATGGTTCCAATCAACTTGAAATTTATGACAGCAAGAAGAATACCTTGATGAAGAGAACCAGCCAAAGGGCCCTGGGAGGAGGAGGGTCATATGGTAGACGAGATGACCCGATATATGACTATTATTTTGATGATGATGATGAAGATGATGATGATGATGATGATGAAGATGAAGATGAAGATGATGATGACGATGACGATGATGACCATGATGGTGAGGGTTCGATGGAAAATGATTTGATTGATGGCTCATTAATAGGATATGAAAGCAAAAGATATCCATTCATGTCCAGGACACATTCTGTACAAGAAACAAGTGATGATGATACTACCGATTTGGATGACGACTCTGAACGTGGTCTCAGAGGATACTGGGGAGAGTCGGATGAGTGTTTCAACCCATATTATGTTGGTCATTTTGGAAACAGTTTAAATATGCTGTTACTGGACGTTGATCTCAAGGTCCAAGTGAGCTATAAACGAGAGCAGGTGCCACTTGTTTCCCTCATGAGTCGATTGAATGGAAAGGCTATTATTGGTCACCCATTACAAGTAGAAAAGCTGGAAGATGGCACCTCTCAACTTTTGTTTCCTGGAAATGACAATGGGGAGGGGCTATTACCATACGATGATGATAATGGAAATTCAGGACTCCAACCAGTGTGGCGAACAGCCCGAAGGACAGTCATGCATCGGGTTCCACGGTCTCAACCATCTTCTGCACTTGATGTTGATGAAACTGACCTTGTTCAGTATTCAGATATTGAACGTAGGTCAAAATCTTATGTTAACCCTTTTAATAATAAGGGGAGACCAGTTAAGAAAAATAGTTCTCGCCCCCAGGCCCATTCTGAGAAAAAAAATTCAAAAAAGCAGTCGAAAAAAGTAAGCCTGTCCAATCAGAAGACCAGAACACTCTCTTCAATTGCCACTGAACAGAGGTTTTGTGACCACATTCCAGCAGTTAAACTTGAACGACCCCTTAAGCTAGAAGGGGTGACACCAATTGCATGTGTCCCTGTGAAGTTGATCTTCAGTAGGATAAAAGAAGCAGTTGGGAAGGTACCGTCCTTGCCAGAAAGAAAGCTATCTTGAGAGTTTAATTATGTCAGTTCTCATGTTTAAGTTGACAACCTTCAATGCCCCTTTTATACTCATGGGAGGCAAGTGGTAGCTGGAACAGTTATACACCCTTTTAATGACCCAATGTAAATCTTGTTTTAGCGTATAGATCTGTATGTAATTTATTTGAAACTGCTTCTGGGAGATTGAAGACTAGGAGTAGTTGGATACACCTTAAGATACTGATCCCTTTGGTAATGAAGTTCAGGAAATGGACTAAATGCGTTGTGAAGATATGGCTCATGAGTTGTAAAATAATTAGCTTTTTGAATTTTTTTTATCGAGCACTCGTCGAAGGGGTGGGGAAACATGTAGCATGTGAGTAATGTAGAACCAGTAGCTATCCTTTATTTATTGGCCGTGAATGTTATTCACATGTACAATCTTTGTTCATCTCATTAGTAAGTTTTACAACAATAAATTATGTAGCCTTTACTAAGAAGAGTTTGATAACATACAATCTTTTTATGATTTTATTTTTGCTACAAGATTTTTTTACACGTGATATGTTTTTATCTCCTATACACCCTCAAGGCACTTTTAATAGATACAGTTGGTTTTTCAAATGAACTAATTTCACGGAGGGAAATTAAAAGTGCCCGGAGGGAGTAATTGTTTACTTATACTTTGAGAGTGTGTATTTCCTTGATACATTTGACAGGTTCTATTATGTATTTGTGAAGCTCAGATAAGGAGTATAGGCAGACATCAATGTATATTTGTTGGGATATAAGACTCTTAGCATTACTTGTGTTTATGAAGTGGAGCTCATCAATCTGGTGGATGTTAATGAAAGCAAAATCTAGTGTATTTTTGTTAATGACTTAGCTATGAGGTTTACTCTTTTAAGTATTATTTTACTGACATAACCACGAGGATTACAATCACAAAACTCATCGCCCTATAGGACCATCAGGGCAAATGATCTTCAAAATGGGGCCTTCATTCTATAAAAATGAAGATTGCGGTCAATCTGCAGGGGATTTCCCATAGTGTAAAAGAAGATACAGCTCCCTCCCTCTTTTAAGGGAAATATATTAACCAACTTTTTTTTAATACATTATTAACCAACTTTTAAAAGTAGACGCTAATATATTAGCCGGTCAGGATAGTCCTCCCCCAGTTACGCGTGCCTCGTCGCTTCTACTCATGTAGAAAAAACAATTAGCTTGGCCGGTGGGAACCAGATGACTCCTCACCCAGTGTACTTCTCCCCTCTCCCCAAGGTTGCAGAAAGATTAGACAAAAGGGTAATTGCCATTTGGCTTTTGCCTGATCTTTACATTATTGTTAAACCCCCCTTAGGCTTCAACCTGGGAACCCTCTCTCAACAGGGATAAGCAAAAATTTTAACCCGACAAATACATGTTAACTATGACCAACAAAATTTTTAACTCGACAAATACATGTTAACTATAACCGTGTATCTCCCTGGTTCAACAACTCATGTCAACGTGAGATTAATTGTTTGTCTTCTGGTGAGGAAAATGGAGGCAGCCAAGAGGGAGCCAAATTGACCTAGGCCCCAACCATGACATTGCTCTGAAAGCATGATCCATGACTCCAACGCCACCCCTGTACTTATTAGTTATTACCGACTAAAGAATTCTGTATTGGATATCCGTAAAATATATCGATCGATCAAAGAGATAAAATATCATAGATATATCAGAAATATTGTGTAAAAAAATATCAGTGGTCAAAAATTAATTTTTACCATGTATTTTCACAATATAACTTCTAAAATAAGTGATACTAATTTAGACAAAGCATAGATTTCAAAATATGCATAAAAATACATATATAATTTAAAATATATATATGCATTTTAAAGCCGTATCCTTTCATTTGGCATGGGGAGTGATAACCTTATATCAGATTCCTACACATTTGGCACGGTGAACTGATGTGGGGTGCCATACACATTAGCTGTGTATGGAAATGTGTAAAAAATCTGATGTATAAATATCGCTTTACATTTCGCATTTGGCATAACATAGAAAATAAATGGGATAAGTTTACATGAGATCGTTCTTATATAAGGAGCATGAGGCCAATCTTTATACCCGTTAGATTCCGATCGGAGGGTGGATATCAAATCAGTGGATAAGTGAGTGTATCACATCAAGGAGTGGGTGAGATCATTATAGATATTTATAGCCGTCAGATCAAGATCCAATGGCTACGATTCAAAGTGGCCTTATACAAGCAATATGAGATCAATCTCATTTAAACTTTTCCCAAAATAAATAGGGAAGTTATTATTTTTCTTTATTTTTTTAAATTATTTTTTAAAATATATCGCCGATGCAATTCGACTCCGACTGCGCATCGGCCCGACCAACCGATCACTGCTGCTGCGTCAATGACAGGTGGCAAAAAGGGACCTTGGAATATTCCGCCCTCAGATTCGCTCTGTCGAGATGAAGAAGAACAACTTCAATGTTACCCATCTCATCTCACATCTCAAATCACCCCTTAATCTCAATTTTCTCGCTCCGCTCTTCCATTCCATTCCATTCCAACAGTGGGCGGTCGCACCTAGACGATCCCCGTCCCCTCCCGCCCCACCCCAGAGACTCGTCACCTTAGATGCCGTTAATAGGCAGACGTTAGTCGTACGCCTTTTTGTCCGGTTACGGACCACGGAGTGTGCGCTAGAATAAGAGTACTAGTAGTAGGTAGGTGATCTGAAAACGGATTAAATAAACCGCCTTCTTCTCCTTCAATCTCTCGATAAATACTCTGGGGGGATCAGATAAGGACGATCTACCCACACTCCCGCCTGCCCTCCTCCTCGTTCGGAATCTCAGACTCTCTTCCTCCATTTTTCTCTCTCCTTTGTCTAGTTACTTGTTGCATGGCAGCCAACTTGCAGAGGCGCGGGATCGCCAGCATCGGGAAGCGATTCGCCGTCGGTCAACTCCGGGGGGCTCGTCACTTCCAAGCTGCTCCGGTTGCTGCTTTTCTTGCTTCTGCGAGGTATGATACCATTTTCTCCTACTTCTGATTTCTTCATTTCCCTTTCTTTTTTTTTCTCGTCATATTTTTTTGTCCGGCGGAGACCTGGATTTTTGTACTTATTGGTGATGATCTCTATCATATATAGTCGTAAGGATTTCTCGTGTTGGTATGAAAGTATGAAAAATGGTGATTTCTTTCTAGCTTGCACCTACCTTCTGTCGATGACGATGATGAGCCGTGGACATGGATGTTTCCCATTTATCTTCTCTGCCACCGAATTACTCATCTCTTCCTTCGAGGGAGGAGGCCAGAGATCTTCCCTCTCATGCCTTATTGTCTAACGTAGCTCCCTTCTTTTCTCTTTTGGGAAAAGCATTTCCAGATTGTTCTTCCCGTGATGAAAAGGAAATCCCTCCTACCTTCTCTCTTGGTGCTGGAATCGCATTTCATCTTTTCCCAACGACCTCATTTATCGCTAGAATTTGGGAATTAGTAGATGAGCCTTGGCCTCAAGAAAGGGACAAATAGTAATTGCAGTCACATTCTCTGTGCTTGGTTTGGCCCACATCCCCTTTTTTCTTCCACAAGCAAAACGAGGTGGTAGTCTACTCGTGAAGGTAAAAGAAAGCTACTTCTGCTGTAGCTCTTTTAATCCTTTAATGGATGTACTAGCACCAGTGACTCTCTTCAGCATTATTTCCCATTCAAGAAGAAGGAAAGTGTTCGCTGAATTGGTGATCTTTCCATGTCACAGCTGGGTTAATCAGTGGTGAATTTTGCAGGAGAAGCGGACACGCCTCCACGTACGACAAGAACCTGGACGATTCGGTGTGCCCGGTGGTGGTGCCGGACGATGTGATTGAGCCAGAGTCCGACAAATACTGGGGGCCCCACCCCACCACCGGAGTCTTTGGCCCCGGCCAAGACGCAGCCGGCCCTGCCACCGCTGGACATCCTGCCGCTCCAGGGGATGATTCGGTGCTGGAGCAGAAAGTCTGGTTCCGCCCCTTGGAGGACGTTGACAAGCCCCAATCCGCTTAAGATTGGTGGTCACTTGGCTGCTGCGGAGAGGGAGAACACAGAGAGACCCACCTTGTCTCCTTCTCTCTTCATCTTTTACCTATCTAGTATATTTCCCTAGCTGCTGTAAGAAAAGCCTAGTAATACTGTAGTATCATGCTTGTATCCTGCTCTTGTCCTTGTTACATCGAGAGCCGATATCACCAGAACTCTACGCTTGTTAACATACATAAATAACAATGTGTTTTGAGCTTGTTGGTTGGTTTAAGCATCTTCTTGAAGAGTGATTAATGGCCTCCTTTTCGTTTAATTTTGTCACTTTGAGAGCACTGAACTTTTGTTGCATCTGCACATAATATAGATCACAAGGGGGAAGAAAGGGGTGGTGGATCACCGAAAGTCCAGACAGGAACAAGTCCCTTCTTTAAAATGGTGGAAGCGGTTTCGATCTCTCACAACTATCTCTCGACTGAAAACCTTTGAAATGAATCTGGTCAGTGTGTGGCAATCGTCACAAACACGAAGGCTCTTTGGCATCCCGGGGCTTGTGCTAATTAACCCCAGAGCAATCGCCAACCTTTCACTATGAAAGCACATGGCCTGCTCCTCCTCTTCCTCTCCCATATCATTTGAAAGGTCCATGGCAGAGGGAACATAGCCCTCATGCTTTGCACGCCGAACCATCTCATCCAGCATCATGTGTATCTCCGTATTCTTTGGGTGCGATTTATCTTCTGCTCGGAATTCATGCACCACACCCCCCCTGGTATCTTCTTCACATCCTGCATCTTCCTCATCCTCACTGCATCCCTCCGCCTATTGGCTGATGCATACATGTTTGACATGAGAACATACGCTCCATCCTGGTCCGGCTCCAGCTCCAGAATATTTCTCATGATTCTTTCTCCGAGCTCGACTCTTTTATGGACCCGACAAGCTCCTAACAGAAAATAAGCATCCGGCTGAATTGGCATTTTCATTAATTACAAACTCCTCCGCTTCCTCCAAGAGCCCTGCTCGGCCTAGTTGGTCAACCATGCATCCATAGTGCTCAATCTGATGACTTTGTACAATCTCAACATGTTACCGATGTGTTTTTGACCCTCGTCCATCAAGCCAACATGGCTGCAGGCTGACAGAACTCCTACAAAGGTCACCGCATGGGGTTTTATCCCAGCCACAGACAGCTCAGAGAAGAGTCTCAATGCTTTCTGCAATTTAGATTTCATTGCTCTTGCAAACACGTATATGTGACCTTAACTTACAGTTGGTGAACTAAATCCTCTTACTATTTGTACCTGCGGACTGCGGCCACAAGGCCAAAAAAATCAAAGTTAGAAAAGAAACATGAAATAAATTATATTTTGTTATTATAATTTATCGCATTGCTCTTTCTAGATGGGATACTGAAATATAGTGCGAACATAACTTCACAAAACTAGATTAACATGATAATAACCAACAAGATTTGCTAAGACTATGTTGATTTCAGGACGCTTAATGGAGAACCTATGTCACGGCCCGGGTTTTTAAAACCATTTTTAAATCAGAGTAGTAGCGGAAAATCAGAGGATTACTCCTCTATGCGATAAATCATGAGTTGAAAAAAATTTCGACTAAGCATCTAGGCCGTGATAACTGGGGTTCACAAATATCTTAAAAGATAATTATTACGATGCAAAGTCGATTAAACTCATGCAAGTCCTTCATGTACAAGTCCGTCATCCATCTCAAAATACACTAGAAGATAAAGGAGACCGATGCTTACTTAAAAGCTGTCAAGTCATCCTCACTCTCGATCGTCTACCACCAGGTGCTACGTGAAAACAGTCTTCTACTAAAGAACCTGCATCACGAGCGGATGCTGAGTATAAAAATACTCAGTGGGATATCGTAACACAATCATCAGCATAAGAAAATCAACAGTTAATAGTTGCATTAACATCTTATGCAGCCTATTACAGAGTTCCACTTGATTCTTTTATTAATCTTTCAAGCAAAGTCTTTTATTGCTTCCCAAGTTCATGTTAAATAATTACGTCTTTGTCCCAAATAGACAGTACCAATCACACCTCATCAATCTCTCTACACTGCAATAGCTGATCCACATGAAAACAGACGGGCAGAGCTTCCACCATACGGAAGATGCAAAACAGACGTGCAGAGCTTCCACTAGACGAAAGATGCAAAATAGCCTAACTCCAACCAATGACAGATAGTTCCAACCAAATCTCACCAATACCACTGCACTAGAATAGCTACTCCACATACAATCATCATAGCCATGTCACATGGTTTCCAATGTCGGAGCTAAGTGGTCCCAACTGCATTCAGGATAACCACTACCCCTTCTAGCCGCGTGGAACAAAGGCCCTCTATGGCCGTGGGAATCTGCTCATGTGGCAACCCACTCACACCTCACGCCGAAGTATTGTAGCTTACCCTTATTTGCCTTCAGACCCAACGTGCTCCGACTATGGAACTCATGGCCATAGGTTCTGAGTCACTGCCACTCAAAATCTAACTCACAAACTCAATGACATTTTAGTCATTATCTTAATTAGCTTATTCTCAACCCTCAAGTTTAACCATCAAATATCATTTTATTATCTTCATAAAATGATTTAAGTCTCTAAACCATCTAGGTTTATTAGTCGGGTTTTCATTATCATTAAGTCCTCAGCTATCAGTCAGCACAACATCAAGGACAAACACTCATAAATACGGTAACATAAAGCACATAAAGTTAATACACAAATTAGGTTTTAAATCACTTACCATAAAGCTCAAAATAACAAAAATATAAGCCTATGTACTACGCTGGCCTTGTATGTACCATACTGCACTGTAATACACTGACGGGCAAGCACTACCGTCAGTTGTAACAGTTTTTAACTGTCGGTGAATGTCCACCGACTGTGCAATCCGAACCGGATTTGGTTCAGTGTTAATGCCTGGTTCGGTTCACTGCCAGACCGGTTCAAGGGTGAACCGGTCGTCTTCCTCACACGACCTGTTCCCGGTGCTCCAGCGGCAACAGGCTGCGCCGCCGCCGGGCTGGCTTCTTTGGCGGTGGGTCGCCGTCACGGTGATCGCCGTCGCGACACCGCCGCCCGACGCCCCATCTTCTCTCTTCCTGTCCACCTCAAGCCTCTTGGCGGCTCGAGGCCGACAACTTCTGCTGCAGCGGCTCGCCGCCAAGTTGGCGACTTTCAAGGCCGACGGCAGATCCGCGGTCACCCTGAAGCCTCGTGGCCCATTTCCAACCTCTTCTCCGCCATCTCGCCGTATGCCCAAGGTCTGGGCAAAACTGACAGAAAAATGGGTGGGTGCTTCCGTCGGTGCCGTCGTCGCCTCCATCGGCGGAAATTATGCGCACTCGTCGCCTCCATCGGCGGAAAGTAATAAAACACAAATAAAAGGATGAAATGGGTACGAGATCCGACCTTTACATGCGGTTGGGCTCGATTCGCCGCTCGCCGGAATGTCGCCGAAGGAAACTTCCTCCTGCCAGTGCGTCATCGCCGTCGTCGGCGTCGGCGTTGGCGCAGTCGCATGGGTCATGTCGTCGTCGCCGGCATCGCAGCTAGTGGCCGGCGTCGCTGACAGTGGCTCGGCCACCCCCCGGCTCCCCTTCTCTCCCTCTCATTTTCTCTCTTCTTCTTCCCCGGCTCCCTCCTTCTCTCTACTTCTGTTCCCTCTATTTCTCTGTCCCAGCTGCCCCTTCTCAGTTCCCCTTTTATAAAAGGAATTGAGGATGAGTCACCATAGAAATGCCCACGCAGGTGTCACTACAAAGGACATATGCTCTTTGTTTCATTACAGTTGTTAAACTAACTCCCTACACCTGGCTGGTCTAACGGGTTTTTTTTTAAACCCATTTTTAAATCAGAGTGGTAGCGGAAAAACTCGAGGATTGTTCCTCTAAGCGATAAATCTTTGGTTGAAAAATTTTCGACTAAGCATCTAGGCCGTGATAACTGGGGTTCACAAATATGGATACAAAACCATGTATACATATAGTAATACAAGATGCAAAGTATATTAAACTAAAGCAAGTCCTCTAAGTGCAAGTCTGTCGTCCATCTCAAAATAAACTAGAAATAGTTGGCCCTCACGCCTTAATACCAAGTCTAGGACAAACCTGGAGCAGGAGATATACTAAGAAATCTGAACGTCCTCACCACCAGGCTCCCAAGTGCCACGTGAACTCACTCTTCCACAGCAGCACCTACATCACATAAGGATGCGGAGTATAAAAATACTCAGTGGGATACCATAACACAATCATCATTACATCAAATTAGGATTTGCATTAACATATTATGCAACCTATTACATGATTCCACTTGAATCTTTTATTAATCTTTCAAGCAAGTCTTTTATTGCTTCCCAAGTTCAAGTTCAATAATTAAGTCTTTGTCCCATAGACAGACTCACTGAATGTCATACCTACATGACAGACAGCACGAAAACACTGTGACTATCACTCCGGTTAATACCGGTAATCACGGCACGCCCTGAATTTATCAAGGGTGACTGCCTCGCCCATTCCTTACCTTAGAAGGTATGACCGTCGGAAGGGTCTGGCTCCACATCAGCTCCTAGACTCGATGTGGGTCGGGAAACGCAGCCTTCTAGGATGCTAACGTCTCCAATGTTGTGCACAGTAAACCACCTGGCAACTAAGGCTCAGGATGTGTGGCTCTCTCTAAAATCCATAGAAAATAAGCACGCTCTCTCTAAAATCCATAGAGAAGAGGTAACAGCTTAAGCCTGGCCAATAAAATATGTAATACTCTCTCTAAAATCCATAGAAAGATGCAAACATGGCCAAAATAACATATCATTGTTCTCTCTAAAATCCATAGAGAGATGTAACAGCTTAAGCCTGGCCAATAGACGTTGGTCCTTATTAGGTACCATGACACAGAGCTTCCACTAGTCGGAAGATGTAAATGCTCTCTAAAATCCATAGAGAGATACAAACGGCAGAGCTTCCACCAGTCGGATGATGCAACATCACCCCAATCTATTCCTTGTGATCCCTAATAGGTATCACAGTATTACTAGTATAGAACCATAACATACCATTCACACTGTTGGCTTAATAGCTCAACAGATAACCTGACCTGTGACTTAATAGTCATTCGGTCGCTCGATCGGAAGTCACTCACACTCATACACTGACTCCCAATCCCAAGGGCATTTTAGTCTTTATCTTGATTAGGTTCTTCCCAACCCTCAAGCTTAGCCCTCAAGTCATCATTTTATTATCATTCATAAAATGATTATATCTCTAAACCATCTAGCTTTATTAGTCGGGTTTTTCTTTGCATTTAAGTCCTTAGCTATCTGTCATCATAACATAAGGAACTAAGGCCCTTAATACCATAACATCACACTCATACCAATTAGGGCTTGAAATTATTTATTAAATAGCCCAAAATTACTAAAAAGAGCCTATGTACCATTCTGGCTCTGTATGTACTATACTGCATTCAATTACACAGACGCTCAGGCTTCACCGTCAGTTGTGGCCAGTTTTAACTGTCGGTTGAGATCCACCGGCAGTTCAAAATCTAAACCAGCTTATGAACCGGGTTTATTATTGAACCGGTTCGATTTATAACTGGACCGAACCGGGTTCGGTCTGCCTGAACCGGTTTATTTATTGGACCAGGTTTGGTCTAATCATGGACCGAACCGGGTTCGGTTTAACTATTACCGAACCGGGTTCCGGTTCGGTTTGACGATCCGGTCCAGAATCCTGGACCGAACCGGTCGTCTTCCCCAGGAAGACGACCCGTTCGGTCGTCTTTGTTCATGCGAGGGTGGCGGCCGACCCAGCCGCCGTCGTCGGGCCGCCACCGCCCAGCCGACGCCGCCCCTCGTCTTCTCCTCTCCTCTACCGATCGTCAGGCCGTGATTCGGCTGGATTTGAGGAGGGGGAGGGGAAATGGAGAATGGCAGCAGCAAAAGCTGCTGCCTTTCCTCTGTCCGGCGGCTTGAGTGACGACGGCCCTTGCCGCCACAGCTCGCCGTCGGACCCCATCGTCTTCTCCACCATTGCGACCCAGGCGGCCGCAAAGGCGGTACCTTTCGGTCGCCGGTGTTATGACTATTCGACGGCGGTCACCGGCGCCCCATCTATGAGCGCACAGTCGCCGTCATTGCCTTCGCCGGTGGGAGGAAAACACCATTCAATTTGATGAAAGGGGGTATGGGATCCTACCTCGTGCGTCGTCGATGACGATCCGCCACTCGCCGGAGTCGCCAGTGGTTGCTGGGTTGTCGTCGACGCCCGACGACACTGACTGCCACCTCCCTGCTGCTCCTCGTCTTCCCCCAGCTCTCCCTCTGCTTCTTTCCTCTAAACCAGGCGCCGGAGCCGTTGGGGTCGCCGGAATTGTCGTTGTCACCGGCGTCGCCCGAAGTCGCCACAGCTTCCCCCCCATTCCAAACGGTCTCCTTCTCAGCAGCTGGTTTTATCTTCCCTCCTCCCAGCGAGCTGCTGATCGACCCTTCACACCCGGCCATTCCTGCGGCCAGGTGTTAATCTCTTTACTCACAGGTGTTACATTCTTCCTTCCTTAAAAGAATTTTGTCCTCAAAATTTAGGTAGATTCCACAAACAACTCTGGGTAGGCACGCTACATTTCTTTTTTCGTCTCCCAAGTGTTTTCCTCAAACTTATCATTGTACCACAGAACCAATACTAACGGAATCGCTCTACTCTGGAGTACCTGATTTCTTCGGTCCTTAATCCTGATTGGCTTTACTTCATAGGTCAAGTCAGGTTTTAGTTCCAGCATGGAATAGTCAACTACATGTGCATCATCCCGACAGTACTTTCTCAACTGCAAGACATGAAACACATTATGTACTTGATCCAGATTAGGAGACAAAGCAAGTCGATAAGCTGAGTTACCAATCCGTTCAAGGATTTCAAAAGGACCTACAAACCAAGGGTAAGAGAAACATCTGGATGCTGAAAATTTCGGATATTGGCAGAAGTAAAGATAAAGAATGCCAGGCAGAAGAATCGCTACCTCCTCAACAGATCTCCCGTGAGGAGTCCACGGAAAGCAGTGGGGGACAACGGAAAACCTTCCATGGCGCTTCGTCATCTAACTTGGGAGGTGACGGTGATAGAGATGTAATGGAAATGATTAGGGGTTTAGCACAAACAGTGCAAGCTCAAGTGAAACATCGTCCTGATGCCAGGAAGAAAGCAGAGAAAGAAAAGATAGCTCATCTCAAATTGTTCCAGGGAATGGCTCCAGTTTTCACAGGGAAAGAAACTCCGGAAAAGGCTGGGAGTTGGGTAAAAGCTATCGAAAAGATTTTTGAATCTATCTCAGCGGAGGATGATAGTAAAGTTCGAATGGCGACTTTTGTTTTGACAGAAAATGCTGATCACTGGTGGAGTTCTGCCAAGCGCACCTTCTTTAAAGATCGGAAAGTTGAAGAGATTTCCTGGAAGGAATTCCTAAAAGTTTTTAATGGGAAATATTTTCTGAGCCACGTTCGGAAAGAGAAGATGCGGGAATTCTTGGGTCTTAGGCAAGGAAATATGACCATGGAGGAGTATGACAATAAATTTGTAGAGTTGGAGCGTTTCACCACCAAGATGGAGGATGATGGTGAAAGAATGGAGAAGTTCATTTATGGACTTAGAACTGGGCTGCGAGAGAAAGTCATGGGAGCCCGAACTATATCTTTTGCTGACGCTGTGGAGCAGGCGTATATTTTTGAGAAGAACCAGGACAGAAATAGAGAAGAACAGAGGGCTAATGCTGGTGTGGCCAAGAATGATTTTGGATCAAAGGCTAAGAGACTGAGAATTGATGCTGGGAGTAGCAAATTTGGTCAGGGACATAACTTCCAGGGTAGACAGAAGAGGGGTTTTGAGCCGAGGCGAAAAAGCTCAGGACAGTTTAATGCTGGTCAGCAAAGGCCATTTTTCCAGAGACCACAACCTCAACCTCAGGGGGCAAGTGGTCAGTCAGAGTGCTACTCTTGTGGAAAGATTCACCCAGGGCAGATGTGTGAGGCAAAGGATCGCATCAGCTTTTTCTGCCATAAAAAGGGGCACATTGCCAGGTTTTGCCCTGAAAAGCAAAAGAATGCATAGCAAGGTGAAAGCAGTAGGCATGCACAGGCTCGTGTTTATTCAATTACTTCTGAGGATGCTCAAAAGAATGCAGTTGTGGGAGGTACGGTTTCTATTTACGACTTAGGTGTAAAAGTGTTAATTGACTCCGGTGCAACTCATTCTTTTGTATCGGGTGTGTGTGCTTTAAGTTTAAACCACCCTTGTAGCATGCTAGATTCACCTTTACTTGTAATGACCCCTATTGGTGACATTATTAGAGTAAGTGAGTGTCTTCTAGGGGTACCTATTTGTTTTGGAGATAAGTATCTTCCAGCTGATCTTGTCTTGTTAGACATGATTGACTTTGACGTAATCCTAGGGATGGACTGGCTTTCTGTATATACTGCATTAGTGGATTGCAGGAAAAAAAGAGTAACCCTTACCATCCCTGGGGAGGAATCTTTTATTTTTCAAGGAGTGAAGTTAGAAGATAATGCATGTATAATATCAGCCTTGAAGGCGCATAAGCTTCTTATGAAGGGATGTGATGCTTATCTAGCAAGTGTGATCACCTTGGAATCAGCGCAACCAAAGTTGGAAGATATACCGGTAGTGTCTCAGTTTTCTGATGTGTTTTCTGAAGAACTACCTGGTCTACCTCCTAGAAGAGAAGTTGACTTCACAATAGAGTTATGCCCTGGAGCAACACCAATGTCCAAGGCACCGTACAGGATGGCTCCAGCAGAGTTGAATGAATTGAAGAAGCAATTGCAGGAGTTGCTCGACAAAGGATTTATTCTTCCAAGTGTCTCGCCTTGGGGAGCACCAGTTTTGTTTGTCAAAAAGAAGGATGGTTCACTCCGATTGTGCATCGATTATAGGATGTTGAACAAGGTGACTGTTAAAAATAAATACCCCTTGCCTCGGATAGATGATCTATTCGACCAGTTGCATTCAGCCAAAGTTTTCTCTCGAATTGACCTTCGCTTAGGCTATCATCAGTTGAGGATTCGAGATGAAGACATCCCTAAGACTGCCTTTAGGACCAGGTATGGTCATTATGAATTCCTAGTAATGCCCTTTAGAGTAACCAATGCACCTGCGACCTTTATGGATTTGATGAACAGGATTTATCATCCTTGGTTCGACCAGTTTGTCATTGTCTTCGTAGATGACATCCTTATCTACTCGTCATCCTTCGAGGACCATGCAAAACAGACATGCAGAGCTTCCACCAGACGAAAGATGCAAAATAGCCTAACTCCAACCAATGACAGATAGTTCCAACCAAATCTCACCAATACCACTGCACTAGAATAGCTACTCCACATACAATCATCATAGCCATGTCACATGGTTTCCAATGTCGGAGCTAAGTGGTCCCAACTGCATTCAGGATAACCACTACCCCTTCCAGCCGCGTGGAACAAAGGCCCTCTATGGCCGTGGGAATATGCTCATGTGGCAACCCACTCACACCTCACGCCGAAGTACTGTAGCTTACCCTTATTTGCCTTCAGACCCAACGTGCTCCGACAATGGAACTCATGGCCATAGGTTCTGAGTCACTGCCACTCAAAATCTAACTCACAAACTCAATGACATTTTAGTCATTATCTTGATTAGGTTATTCTCAACCCTCAAGTTTAACCATCAAATATCATTTTATTATCTTCATAAAATGATTTAAGTCTCTAAACTATCTAGGTTTATTAGTCAGGTTTTCATTATCATTAAGTCCTCAGCTATCAGTCAGCACAACATCAAGGACAAACACTCATAAATACGGTAACATAAAGCACATAAAGCTAATACACAAATTAGGTTTTAAATCGCTTACCATAAAGCTCAAAATAACAAAATATAAGCCTATGTACTACGCTGGCCTTGTATGTACCATACTGCACTGTAATACACTGACGGGCAAGCACTACCGTCAGTTGTAACAGTTTTTAACTGTCGTTGAATGTCCACCGACTGTGCAATCCGAACCGGATTTGGTTCAGTGTTAATGCCTGGTTCGGTTCACTGCCAGACCGGTTCAAGGGTGAACCGGTCGTCTTCCTCACACGACCTGTTCTCGGTGCTCCAGCGGCAGCAGGCTGCGCCGCCGCCGGGCTGGCTTCTTTGGCGGTGGGTCGCCGTCGCGACACCGCCGCCCGACTCCCCATCTTCTCTCTTCCTGTCCACCTCAAGCCTCTTGGCGGCTCGAGCGCCGACAACTTCTGCTGCAGCGGCTCGCCGCCAAGTTGGCAACTTTCCAGGCCGACGGCAGATCCGCGGTCACCCTGAAGCCTCGTGGCCCATTTCCAACCTCTTCTCCGCCATCTCGCCGTCTGCCCAAGGTCTGGGCAAAACTGACAAAAAAATGGGTGGGTGCTTCCGCCGGTGCCGTCGTCGCCTCCATCGGCGGAAATTATGCGCACTCGTCGCCTCCATCGGCGGAAAGTAATAAAACACAAATAAAAGGATGAAACGGGTACGAGATCCGACCTTTACACGCGATTGGGCTTGATTCGCCGCTCGCCAGAATGTCGCCGAAGGAAACTTCCTCCTGCTAGTGCGTCATCGCCGTCGTCGGCGTCGGCGTTGGCGCAGTCGCATGGGTCATGTCGTCATCGCCGGCATCGCAGCTAGTGGCCGGCGTCGCTAACAATGGCTCGGCCACCCCCCGGCTCCCCTTCTCTCCTTCTCATTTTCTCTTCTTCTTCTTCCCCGGCTCCCTCCTTCTCTCTACTTCTGTTCCCTCTGTTTCTCTGTCCCAGCTGCCCCTTCTCAGTTCCCTTTTTATAAAAGGAATTGAGGATGAGTCACCATAGAAATGCCCACGCAGGTGTCACTACAAAGGGCATATGCTCTTTGTTTCATTACAGTTGTTAAACTAACTCCCTACACCTGGCTGGTCTAATCGGCCAGGTGTTACAACCTAAGTTTGCTTTTCTATTAAAAACGCTATCATAATAGCTACAGCATATACCTTGCTGATTACACATACGTGTGGAACATTCAATTAAAAATGGCATTGCCGATGAAGCTCGTCTCAGAATAATACACCAAGATTTCGGAAGACGACTGGTGATATATTCTGAGTTAGAACTTAGAAGACTGAAACATGTAATTATTTCTTCAAAAAATTCAAATAGAAACATAAGCGGGAATCGTGGCCCAGACTGAAAATTGTCCCTTCAGAAGGGAAACTTTCCAGTGTCTTTACTTACTACAACAAGCTGACCGTGTATGTCACCATAAGTTTCTCCATTTTCAGACATTAACGATGTTGTTTTGTTAAGACAGCGGTATATCCTATACTATCTGTTTGGTGTTTAGAGATTCCTAAAATATATAATTATTAGTCTTTTCTTTTCTTTTGTCTTTTTTTAGATCGTGCATTGTGTTTTTCTTTTTTGGATAATGATCGTGCGCAGTCTTTAGAAAGTGAGAAAATGCGTAGTATGTTCTGGGACGCCTATGTTGTATGTTGACTTGAATTAGCCGCAGATCAAGTGCTAAGCTATAATCTAATAGACGGACTGTCTGTGGGACAGTACGTGCATATGTAGATGGACTGAACCGACATGAAGTATCTTTCTAACACTTACGAGAAAGATCAATGTATCGTCGGAGACTACCTTGAATCCGGGTTTGAGGAAGAATACAGAAGCATGTCCGGTCTATCCGCCATTTCAGCGGTAGACCGGTATTGTCGTGCAGTAGAGCAGTAGGTTTATGGTAGACGGGTTTGGTTTTGCAGTTCTCTGCAGGCATATGTGTGTTCATGCAGGAAGCTTCCAATTCAAGGCAGACTTGCTTGAGATTCTTTAACATATTATGATATAGACTAGTGGACGTCTATATAGGGGAATTCAAAGGGCTTCATAGAGTGTATTATGATATTATCTATGTATTTTCTCTCAATGGTGATTTTAGGGTTTAGGGTGTTTAAGAGAGCATAAGGATTGTTTATGCACAAGAGTTAAAAGAAGGTTTGGGTATTGAGAACTTGTAATATCTGAGATTAAGAGAGAATTTTTTGCACTCTTGTTTTCATGACATTGTGGGAGGAAATATTTTCTGGTGGCAAGGCGGAATTAGCCGAACCACACTAAATTCTTTGTGTGTTTTGTGTTTGCTATTTTTTCATGTTTTTCTTTTATTTATTCGAGAATTCAACGGGTCAAAACCCCAACAAACATTGATCAAAGAAAAGAAGCATACACTCCACACACATTCTTAGAGAGATCCAACTGAGAGGCCTATGCAAAACAGATTATGGAGATTTTTGCCAACGAGATGTCTTTGAATTGTGATATACTCTAATCATAACTCTTCAGGTGAGTAGTGATTTCTCTACTTGCTAGAGATAGCGTTTGAGATACTCGTTCGCACGAATGAATCTGACCTCTGGGTAGAGCTTTGTAGCCTCTTCTCCATCCTCTCCTACTTCAAAATTAGTGAGGCACCCCTCGTAGAAAATATGATAGTAGTGTGTCAGCCCCACCTGCTCCGCGAAATTCTGACCTGAAAATTCATAGAGGAAACCCCTTGTTACTTGTTAGTAAACATCACCATCTAGCTAGTTTTTTTTAGTCACCATGTGGCTGGTTAAATAACATGAGTTGTATACATTAATTACGTGTTCCTACAGTACTATCAGATGCGATATGTAAGAGATATAGTACCTTTAATTGTGGCCAGGAAGTCCTCAGCTGAAATGCAAGTCTTGGTGAGCTCCTTACCGATGAGTTTCTCCCAGATTTGGACCACCTCTCTCTGAGAGAGGATGTTCTCTGGGGGTCGAAGGTAAAGCGTCTTGTTTAGAGTGCGTGGATCGTTAATGGCCTTGATCGTGTACGTGGCAATGTCATCCTCATCCACATAGATCGCTGCATTCATGCAAAATGCCTCATCATTTCTAATGATATGATGCACATGCTATGAACATTTTCTCTAAAACACGTCTTTACTTATTTTTTTTATTATTATAAGATATATACATTGGAATGAGAACTTAAAGAAATGCTATATAGGGAATTGGGTGAGAGATTTTGTATCTATAACTCAGAAGTAGATATGAATGGAAGCTGTGGGGAAGACTGATATTTAAACTTTAAAGGGCTCATAAAGTGAGAATGGAATGAAGACGAAGTTGGAGGAATTAACAGACAAAGAAACCTCTACTTGACGTGAAGATGTTGTAAGGAAGCTGAAGAGATATTGGTGATACCTCTATGTATATGGTGTCGGAGGATGAAGTGGGATGGTTAGCTGACAAGAATGGTCGGTGTAAAGTGCTTATCATCTAGCTTTTAAACTCAATAGTGGCCATTTGGATAGTGAAAAATGAGAAACATCCGCTCCCAAAAATCCGCCAACCAGCTAACCAGCTGAAACTTACGGGCCCGTTTGGGGCTTGAAAAAATTAAAACATCTACAGTGAAAATTCCGGAAATACTGTTCATTTTCAGATTTTTCATTAACCAGCTGAAACACCACACATATCCGCAGTATAAAATCTGAAAATAAATAGTGAAAGTGGATTTTTCACCAAAGATGTTTTGGTTTTTTCACGCTCCAAATGGTTTCTGGTTAGTGGATAATCCCAAAAATCGGAGTGGATGTTTCTCATTTTTCACGATCCAAACAGCCCATCAAGAGGCTGGTTGCTCTAGTAACGATGGGTTGAGTAACCTTCAAAGCTCTATTAGGACAATGAAGTTACCTGCCACGATCAAAGCTTTTGCATGGAAAGCTTGTGAAGGAATTTGGGGTATTTGATTCCTAAATATAAGTCCTCGGAAGAGGAATAAAAAACTCTGTTTTTGTACGGGCCCTAGACTAATAAAATTCACTCATTTTGTGTCGCAGACGAGCTTCATTGGATGGAGAGAGCATTAGTGATTTGAGGCTGCTTGACTACATACCTTTGACGTTGCCATCGCCGTGGAGGCGGACAGTGTTTCGCGAAGGAGATATAAACCCGGGTTGGCATAGACCACCAATGAAGTAGCCCGCAAAGCAGTTGGCAGACACATAAGTGTAAGGGATGCCTGCCTCCTCAATGGCTCTCCTGACCACCAACTTGTCGTCAAATGAGATCCTGCCGGGCTCCATGGCGTCTTCCATCCTTGCTGGGTCCATCCCAAACTCGGATGGCAAGAAGCGCTTCACAAATCATATGCAAATACTTTCATGTGGTTATAATTATCAATGTATACAATAATATTTTTATCATAAAAAAACATACAATTGTATGAATCACGACCCTAAAAAGCATGATATTTAGATGCTATACTTGTTGAACTCCTTGCATGGTTGATCACTTGAGATGAACTTGTTAGTTCATTTTCATCACATAAAGACGAGCACATGTGATCCTAGAACACTTCCTAAATGCATGATTGCTAGTGGGCGACAGCAGTTCATTGGTTGGTGCTAACCAAATGGGTGTTGGTGTTAAGGCCAGGGCACACCTCTTGAAGCGGAGGTCCCGAGCCCGGCTAACTCCATTGGCCACCCACATATTCCCGATTTATCAGGTGCATATAATGGGTGGGCCTTATATACACCACCGGGAAGGATTAGCAGTGGGATACGATGCTCTAAGAGGTTGATTGGGGTCCTATGACTCAGACGGAACCGGATCTACCGGTGAAGCTTCACCAGCGAGGTCACTGGTGAAGCTTCATCAGCAGATCCGGACTCATCGGTCACCCCTCGAAAAAATAATTAGTGTTATAACTTGGCAGAACACTTGATGAAGAATTAAAGAGGAAGAGTTAGCCGGTTTCGTTTTAATTAGCTTCAAGTTTTTATTAGCTGCTCTGCTTGATATAGACTCACGGAATTGCTTGCTTAATTTTATCATAGAGAATCACATCCGTTTGAAAGTGAATCAAGAAAAGCAAGTAATTTAAGGCGGTTTACAAGATTCACCATTAGGTTAGTTTGTTTGGATAAGCTCCTTTTTCTTCAAGTGCACCAGTACCATCTAATATTCACCAACCATAGCACCCCACGGCGTGACTCATGACCTTTTTTTTTTTTTTGCTAAAACGTGACTCATGACCATATTGAAGTGGATAAACCCGTGGATATGGTTGGTTCATTCGCTTCATTACACATGGAAGAACCTCGTTCATTCTCAGAGGAAAACACTGAAAGTAGTTCATTGATAGGCACATAATAATGGAATTGAGGAGATCGAAACTTGCACCTTAATGTTTCCGGCTTCTTTGATGGCATCGACGAGCTTGAGTTGCAGTAGGATATGGTGGCTTCTCATATGCACGCCGGATATTGTGCAGATGACCACGTCCGCCTGTTTGACGGCCTGAACTAGGCTGTGGTGATTGGAGAATGAGCCCTCAACGAGGTGTGCACCTTGCTCTTTGAAGGACAAGAGCATCTGGAGTTTGTCGATGTCAACTCCAATCTCTGGCCTGTGAAGAACATAGGTTGGATGCCCCTCTCTCAGGCTTGCTCTCACAATCCTCCTCCCTAAGTACCCAGTTCCACCCACAACCAGCACCCTGCCCTTTTCCATCACCATCTTGCTGATCTCCCCCTTACTCTAGCCTTCTCTTTGATCTCTTATCTCTAATAACAATTAATTCGATTTAGTACTCTGGTATGCAGCTCCCTCCTCCGCCTTATCTATATATAGAGATTCATGAGAGGGGTAACATAACTAGTAAGACAAGTACGAAAACCAAACCACCGTTAGGTTGCTGCCAAATTTATCTACTCAGTGATTTAACTAATGTTCAAAAACTTGAGACTCGGACTCGACTCGAAATGCCATGGAGTCGAGTCGACTCGGAGTCCTGACAGAGACACGATGGAGTTGTGCAGTTCAAGTATTTTATTTTCGCATATAAGAAAATATTTTTAATGATAAAAAATAAATAAAATAATTTATATATTTGATCCAAAATATCAAATTATATATTGAAATGTCAGTCAAAAGAAGAACATTTGGTCGCATGCATGATCCTTTCCAAACATTAAATTTAATAGGAATGTTGAAAAATATTATTTATCGCATGCATGCTTCCAAGAGGGCTATAAAGTATAAAGTGCACAAATAATTATTAGCGAGTACAAAGTTTCTTTAAAAAAATTTAATTTTGTCTCTAATTAAGGTTACTATTCACAAACTTAATATAACACTTTGTATTTTTTTACTCGATCGAGTCACCGGCGCAAGACTCCATTGACTCGCCGAATTAACTCACCGAGTCATGCAGTTTTAAGTCTACAGGCAAATTTGATTCGCTTTGCAGATGAGTCGAGTTGACTCGGGCAAGTCATTAGAATCAAAACCGAGTTTTAGAACCATGGATTTAACATCCGCCGCTAGATCTTGATATTTCGGATGGACATGGCTTAGCTCATGGAAGTTATATAAAAACGATCCCATATAAACCGGTCTCATGGAAAGCCGAAATATGGTTGTTGAGGCCTAAAGTATGTCAATTCTGATGCTTACAATAGTTGGTATATGTAATTGGTACATGGTGTGAGGGACGCGAGTGGCGGAGTCAAAAATCAATTGTTATCTTCGCTCTTAGCTGGTAAGGAATAGGCTTTGAAGTTCTTTTCAAGGGCAGGTAAACTCAGATGCAAAATTATCAATTCTGATGCTTACAGTAGTTGGTACATGGTGTGAGGGAAGCGAGTGGCGGAGTCAAAAATCAATTGTTATCTTCGCTCTTAGCTGGTAAGGAATATGCTTTAAAGTTCTTTTCAAGGGCAGGTAAACTCAGAGGCAAAATTACTAAGCAAAGCATGAGGTAGAAAAAGGGAAAAAATGTCTTACAAGCCAGTCGTAAAGGTAAATGATGATTGTCAGTATGCTTAGCTATTGCATGTATATTCTTTCCATGGTCATGCATCTAGTCAAGAAAAGAAGTCCAAAAAAATATGACAGATCTAGAGATTCTACCCAAGATGGCAAGGTCTCAGTGCCAATGGCGCAAAGTGGAATTCTGACGAGGTATATACGTGAGGATTCTGTCATCAGTCTGTGTAGTTGGAGTTCATTGCCAACAACTATCAACTAAGTACTGGTAGGCAAGACTTATCACAATACCTTTTTTTTTATAATTATATCACAATACCATGTTGACATTACTATAGTATTTAGTATTTCAATAAAGAGAGATCATTGACAGTTCAGTTCCCTTGTATCGATCTGTTGCCTAAAATAAAAAACAGTAAGTTGCCCTCGCCAAACTTAAACCTGGGCGTAAAACAATCCTCGGTAGGTAGTCATTGCCATATGAATATTTTCCATTATCATATCTCTGATTTCCATTATCTGATGGCCGATTTAGCGCCGGTTCTTTGCTTAGCCATATTTATTTCTCTTTTTTTTATGGAATGTTTAACAAGTTCAGGTACTGCAAAATGTTGATTCTACAGAGTTGGACCACATCACCTCTAGAACTACCTGCTTATGCAACATATATATGCTCCAAAGAGTGGCAAAAGGACTTTTAGAAAACGTTACTTTTGTTTATTACAAGTCCCCCGTCCTAGTTAACATAATTAATGGGGTTAGGTGTATTCTTCGACGGTGATTTGGTGATACCTCGATTTGATACCTTAAAGGCAGAAACACCATCCACAAAAACATTGAATGTGGTCAGGACACTGCCGCACTAGACAGCCAGAAAGAAAAAACAAAGGGGCAATCCCGATGGGACTCAATCTCGAATCATTACTTACATTTGATATTTTTAAAGCTAATCCCACGTGAGCTAGATGAGTGCTATTATTATTTTTGAATTATTGAATTTGAGGAAGAACCAAAGAGGCGTTTGATCGAAGCACATTGTGTTCCTTTCCTCAGAATTAAACACCATCCCAAAATGTCTGGACTTTTACTGATCAAGCAATGTCCGACTTTTTGTTTTGACTGTTAGGGGCCGTTTGGGGCGTGATAAAAACCAAATATCCACAGCCCCAAACGGCCCCTTAATATCAACAGATACAACTGCCTCGCACATTTTCTGTCTTTCTTTTTCCTTTTTTTTTTGCTGATTTCCCTGTTAAGCTTTTCTTTTAAAACATGCATCTTTTAGCCTTGTCGGCTAGGCTCATATACGTGGGGTAATATTTGAATTTTTTCAACCGTCTGAAAGTAATTCTTTTTCTTTGAAAAGAAAAAGGTACACTCCATACAAGATAGGTGGGAATTGGATCGGCGTTGCCATAAAAAAAGGGCTTCAATAAATAAAAAACGAAAATATTACCAGCTACAGAATAGGACTCATGCACATTGTCTCCTAATAATGGTTGAGATGACATAATCTATAATACTTGTCAATCTTAGTTCCTAGAAAAATATACATGATGTTTAAGTGCCCGGCCAGAATGCCGTCAAATTTTCCAACGAAAAAACAAAAGAATGACTGCTCTACCTGCACAGGGCTTTCAGGGATACTTCTCATCTTACCCTGAAAATTCACGTCAGTTGAAGTCACCTTTGAGCAGGTTCAGATGCCTGACTACTCAAAGCAGAATTCGAGGGATTATTAGATGGAAGGTTCCCATTTTCCTGAGGTGGCGAAGCACCCCATCTTGCCTCTACCTCAGATGGCTCTAGCACATAAACCGCTCCATCACTCATGCCTAAGGCAATTTGGTTCGGTTCGGATGGATGTGCTGCAATCACCAAAGGGTATACTGCGCTATTGCTGCAAATGTGAAAGTCATCCAAGCAATCTCAATAACCAAAGCTCATTTAATAAAGCACATCATCATGAACTCATAATATTCTCACCGGCCTTTTGTTAGATAACACTTTTAACATTGTACAAATCCTCACCATGAATAAATGATACTCATATGATTCTACATAAATATGCTTATGACGTAATCAGGGTAGTGCTCAACATAAGTACTGGCAGAAACGTATACCTGGAAACGGGAGGGGGGATATAAGAAGTAGCTGCAACTCGACATCGTAGCCTCAAACTCTCTGAATCAAATACTCCAATTGCACCATCACAAAAGCCAGCATAAACCAGAAGACCGTCGGATGAATAGATTGCACATGAGATGGGTGCAGGTAGAGATTCTCTAGGAGACCACTATATATAATGCAACAAGCTAATCAGAATAAGAAAAGTATGTTCAGATTGCTATTTACAAAGTCAACAACGTGTATCATACCATAATCATATGACATGACAAGCTTACTATCAAACAAAAAGTGACCACATCATCCCTTGCCCAGAAAACTAAAATCTGGATGAGTCTAGAAGTCATGACCAATCTACTGGAAGAATTCACATCAGAACTAATTATGTCTTGATTGACAAGCAATGGAATATTATCTATATGTCAACATAGCAAGACTTACACTGACTGACGCTCACAGATCATGGATTGTAAACTAGAAACAACAAAGGACATGGTCCAGGTGGCCGTGGCATCAACTACTCCAACCTGATGCCAGCCTAGCCTTGAAAGATGACCAAACTAAAACTCGGCAGAAGACGACAAGACAACAAAAGATCTGAAAGGGCACCACGCATACATAGTAGCCAATCCAGCAATCCTACTCCAAGGCATTATTTCGAGAACAAGTTGAATGGCAAGAAGGAAGTTCATGTGGCCAGCCCAAACACAAGTAGTATAATGATATATTGCATGCATACAAATGCAAAGAGTATAATAAAAAACAAAATAAAATAATGGAGCTCGTTTAAATTTTGTATAAAAAATATAGAGATCAGTGATTCAAAATAGAGTTTGTATTAGTGAATACGAGAAAATAGTTTTTACTAAACTAATAAGATCATAAAAAACAAAAGTATTTTACCATCCGAAAAAAAAAACCATTTCACAGGGTCTAATTCTCGCATCCATCACACAGATGGAAGATCATTCAAGGCCTCTTCTATACGTTAGTAATTATACACCATAGCTTGTCTACGGGCAGGCTATCTGAGCATTCGTTAGGATTCAAACTAATACAAACAACAGTCAGAAAGTCACAGCAGCAGATCAAAGTTTTAGAACCTCAATGAGTGAAATGTCAACATGAAACCTAACAATTGTTTAACTATTTAAATTTACGTCGAAATCCATGAAAGTGCTAAAATATTTTCAACTACAACCACAACCCAAGTCAAAATGACTAAATTTAATACATCAGAAGCAAAATGAGAAACCTGGAGACTAATCTCCAACAATACATTGTTTCCTATTGCCATCGTTTGGAGCAAGCAAATACTTTCTGGCTATGTAGTCAAGTCAAGTAGCACCTTTTTCCAACTATTTGGGGTCAACGACATGGACCTTACTCCTCCATTCAGGCCTGTTTTGGGCTACCTCTTTTGTAAGAGATAGTAAAGTCAAATCCTTTTTTATTAACTCCATACAAGTTCTTAGGTCTACCTCTCCCTTTTTTAGCATCATTTACATGCATCACTTCTAATCTTCATAGGGGCATCTATTGGTCTTCTTTGCATATGCCCATACCAATGCAACCTACATTCCCTCAACTTCACGAATATATTTATTTCTAATCCTATCTCTCCTAGTTATCCCACTCCTCAACCTTAACATTCTCATTTCGGCTACATTCAACTTATCTATATAACTTCTTTTTGGTGCCCAGCACTCCGCTCCATAGAATATTGCAGGCCTCATGGTTGTCCTATAAACTTGTCTTTAAGCCTTTTTGGAATACGCCTAACACAACACTCCCGAGGCAGCCCTCCACTTTACTTTCTGGCTATGTTACTAATTTAAATGTCAATAATGCATTAAGAAGAAGACCAAATTATGAAGTTAGGCAAGCACCATATTGGTGAGACTAACACACAGCAATTGACAATTTATTTGAGAACAGTTTAAAAGAAAAAAACAGAAAATGACAATTCAGCCTTTGGTGGGCTAGTGGGGGCTCGCCCAGTTGGGGGCAAGGTCCTAGGGTCAAAACTTCATTGGCACATCTGGAATGCGTGTGTGCGTGTATCCACCAATCCAAAAAAAATGACATTGTAGAAAAAACTGTTGCATTATAACTTGACATATGTAAAATAACATATTTGTATGTAACAACTGGAGAATAAAACATAAATAAGACAGTAAAACAACCCATTCCCACTCATGTTGCAAGTTTAGAAACTTACAAAACGAAGGCATTCAAGCTTGCCATCATAGACAGCAATTTGACTTTCATGGATAACCAATAGATGACTTTGAAGATTATGAAACTGTACTTTTGTTTCCTCAACAAGAGGTCCTGAGCGACCTGGAGGGACTTGTATGGACCTAGACTTTTTCTTCTCCCAGCCATCGATGCTCCATACACATAGCTGCATCAAATAATTAGAACATATGATACCCCATGGGTCAAAAACAACACAGAGGTATAGCTAGAACAATTATGTTGTCATGTTAGCTACCTGTGCATCAGCACCTGAAGAAACCAGCACATTTAATGACTGGGAAAATGCAAGGCCCGTTATCCTTTTCTGATGTCCCTTTAGCTTGATTTTCACCTGCACAGGAAACAAATGGAATGTTAAGATAATAAGTCAGTCTAGTTTCCAAGCAGTTCCCTTAGCTTCAACAACAAACAAAGCATTTAACAACCTCATCAATCCGAACATTGTATATCTGAATTGTAGAGTCCTCCATTCCAATGGCAATTATATTATTATCTTGCGGATGAAATGCCAGATAGGTAGCTGCAGGTGGTGGTGGCATGAAAGTTGTCATGACCTGAGAATTCATATAATTAGCTACGATCTTATATTCCAGACCATACATGCGTAATCATGAGGTATGCATAAAAAGATCAAGAGATGATATTTCTGCCCTTCTTGCATGCTATCTTCAAAGAAACCACCCAACAATCTCGTATTTGCAGTTCCAATACCACCAAACAAAAGGTTTCTTGCCCCTCATCTTGATATTTGGCAATAACACCTCAGTTAAATTTAACTCTTTTTCATGTATCTATCACTTGGCTAGACATTTTGCAGCAGGAAATAATTTTGTGGGCTTCTTAGAGAAGTGCTTGTGTGGAATAGGGTATCTGACATCAGCATAGCCAATTCAGATGGAGCAAAACACCATAGTATCAACTTTTTGCATATTGGAGAATCCTTTGAAAGAAAAAAAACAGTTAAAAATTGGAGCCTATTCAATTCCAGCCATGTGACTATACTTTTTGAATCAAATAATCAAAAAGCGCCTTTCCCAACAATTTGAGGTCGGCAACATGAATCTTACCGCTTCATTCTAGCCCTTTTTTGCCAACCCTTTTGTAAGAGATAGCAAAGTCATATCCTTCTTTATCAACTACGTTCAAGTTCTCTTAGGTCACCCTCTTTTGGCATCATTTGCATGCATCACTACCAATGTTCTTACGGAGCTCCCATTGGTCTTCCTTAAATATGCCCATACCAACGCGACCTACACTCCCTATGCTACTCCCCTAATGGTGCTACCCCTAGGTTCTCACGAATATGATCAATATGGAAATAGGTCGGGTTATCAATTCCTTTACCCAAGAAAACGTATTTCTATTTTGCATGGTCCATACATTGATCCCGGAAATTTCTACAATAAATTAGGTAGAGTGCCGAGAGAGCTTATTTGGAGTGTTTTGAAGAAGAAGGGTATCATAAGAGGTTACATAGACATCATAAAGGATATGTATGAAGGGGTTATGACTAGTGTGCGGACTATTGGGGGGGAAATGAAGGAGTTTCCGGTTACGGTAGGTCTTCATCAAGGGTCAGCCTTAAGTCCGTATCTTTTCGCTTTAGTTATGGATGAGCTTACTAGTCATTTGCAAGATAATGTACCTTGGTGTATGCTTTTTGCAGATGATGTAGTTTTAATTGATGAGAGTAAAGTAGGTTTAAATGCGAAATTAGAATTGTGGAGGGTTGCTCTAGAATCTAAGGGTTTTAAAATAAGTAGGACTAAGACAGAGTGTATGGAATTTAATTTTAAGGAAGGTAGAATTATAGATAGAGCCCTAGTTGAAATAGATGGGCAAGAAGTGCCAAGGTGTGATCAATTCCGTTACTTAGGATCCATTATCCATAAAGAAGGGGATATTGATAGTGATGTGGTGCATAGGATAAATGCGGGGTGGGTAAAGTGGAGGGCAGCCTCGGGAGTGTTGTGTGATAAGCGGGTTCCAAAAAGACTTAAAGGCAAGTTCTATAGGACGGCCATTAGGCCTGCAATACTCTATGGAGCGGAGTGCTGGGCACCAAAGAGGAGTCATATAGATAAGTTGAATGTAGCCGAAATGAGAATGTTAAGGTGGATGAGTGGGATAACTAGGAGAGATAGGATTAGAAATGAATATATTCGTGAGAGCCTAGGAGTAGCGCCTTTAGGGGAGAAACTGAGGGAACGTAGGTTGCGTTGGTATGGGCATATGCAAAGAAGACCTTTAGATGCCCCTGTGAGAAGATTAGAAGGGTTACAGGTAAACGATGCTAAAAGAGGGAGGGAGACCTAAGAGAACTTGGATGGAGTTAATAAGAAAGGATTTGACTTTACTATCTCTTACAAAAGAGGTAGCCCAAAACAGGCTGGAATGGAGGAGTAAGATCCGTGTCGCCGACCCCAAATAGTTGGGAAAAGGCGCTAATTGATTATGATTATGAAATTAGGTAGGTAGCTAGCCTAGTTCCCTAACCACAATTCTGCCATTGAACTGGAATAATTGTGCTAGAATATAGAGGGAATCAAATCCCCTACACGGGTAGAAGTACAAAGTGAGTCAGATTCGAAATGGTTTGTTTATGTACAAAGTAACATTATGGTTTGATACTCATTCCTAACCCTATCTCTCTTAGTTATCCCACACATTTACCTTAAAATTCTCATCTTCTCCCCTAATTATACTACCTTTCGAATAATTTAAATTTGAAACTAAATGCTTTTGCTGCTTTCAAGCGACTAAATCACATCGCAACACATTTCGCAGTGATAACAAATTCTTCCAACCATATACTTATTGAGTTCTCTGCCAATTCTTCACATTTTATGAAATTGATTAACTCATTGCACTGATTGATGGCAGTGATCTTAGCTGAGGTGAACCACATACTTGTCTATCAACAGAGCTTAAGCGGTGGAAAATGAGACTGTTTACCTTGAAGGTCATCATGTTGAATAGTGAAACCTTGCCACCAGATGCAGACATTACGTAGGAGTCATTTTTGGACAAAGCAATGCAAGCAGCTGCCTCATCAGCTTGGCTGTCTTCACTTGTATCATTAGTCATAAGAGTTCCACTGGTAGGTTGCCACAGCTGAGGAACAACCGATGCTGTGGACTGAATAGCATAAGATGCTGTAAGTAATCAGATATAAAAGAAAAGCTACCTTAATAATAATAATCAAAAAAGCTTTTATTATTAAAAGCTACCTTGCAGATTCATAATTTGTTCATACAAAGATACTTACCTTCCCGGATGGGTTACGATCAGTCCGTGGCCATTTCCACAGCTTGTGCATGCCAGTTGACAAAAGTGCTAGAACAGCAAATCCTGAGTTTGTATATAATAGCCGTACAACCTGCAAGTCAAGCGTAAAGCATGATATTGTTTTTCTTTTTTATCGGTAAACTGAGGGTATTAAAGCATGATAATGTTTATAACTATAAAAAGAGACGAATTCGATGTATGAATTTACGATAACAGTGTCCAAGATGACTCGACACAAAGTACAACAGACATAGTTTTCTTTGGAAAAAATGATAATCTAAATGAAGCTAAGAAAAAATGCAGATAAACGAGAAAATTAGGAAATCCAATCGTAAGATGACAGAGGTATAACATATTTTTCAGTTTGTCTAATCTGGATCATAAAGTAACTCAACGACATTACCTTGCCAGTAGTCAAAGGATCAGGAAGCCGTGATGCCTTCAGCTGATTTGAGTCAATAATGTCAGCCAACTTCCAAATTTTAGCTTTCTCAATATCCTCTCCAACCCTTGGCTTAACATCTAGCGTTCTGCTGCTCTCCATAGTGGCCTACAATTTATTTATTCAATTAAAAAGTAACATCAAGTGCACATTCATGACCTTCAGCAACTCACAAGTGACAGCATAAACATCATACCAAGCCACTCATAGTTACAGCCGGTGAGATCCTATCAGATCTCTCAATAGTAGCTGCTAGAGGGGCAGAAACACTTGCCATAGAAACCAACTGAGTGGCAATAGGAGGCTGCACAGAAGAAGCAGCAAAATTGAGAAAGAAAAAAAAGACAAACTTGACAATAAGAGCTCTGTTATAAACGAGTAAAAAAGGACACAGAGAGAGAGAGAGAGAGAGAACCTTTGTGTTGATTGATTCAGAAGGACCCCTACTCCCCTCAAATGTACGGCATTCAAGCATCCTTATCAGCCGCTGACCATCAGCGTTAGCTAGAATTTTGATCCCATTATCACTTGTTGTGACAGCCAGTAAGGAGCCCTCCTTGTTGAATCGCAATCTAGGACTAGCCTGCAGACAGTAGTCAATATCACCATCCTCATCACAACGAGCATACATTGATAATTTAGGGTTGGCAACATGAGTAGACAGGGTAACATATAGATGACATCCAATCAATAAATGCAATCATACTAACCGGCAGTCCTCCCTCTGCATCTGCAGTGGCCAAGATATTTGGATTATCCATATCCCAAAATTTGATTTGAAATTCATCACCGGCAGCAAGAAAACGATTTCTTGTAGTGTCAAATTGAACGACACCTAAGGAACGTTTCCTAAAACCAGTGTATGTCCTTTTAATAGCTCCTTCACTTTCATTCCACTCAACTAAATGTGAATCGCCTTCTTTACTTGTTCCACAAGAAAACAGCCTAGCAATCAGAGACAAATGTGTTTATACATATATATATATATATATATTTCAGTACACACCCCATCATAGTTGCCAAAAATAGTCAGATATTCATATCTATATAAATAAAAATGAATCATTAACAGCAAGCTATGAGAATGCATAAAATTTACCTAGTTCCATCAGCACTATATGACATAGTGGTGCACCAAAGTCCAGGAGCATCATAATCAACACGGGATCCCATACCATCATACAGCCATGCTTTAATTTTCCCATCAATGGCAGTAGAGAATATGAACTGCACACAAGAAGCACAAGTGAAACTAAATCCATGAACTTATAACAAGAGAATGAGACTTGAGAACCTTTGGCCAGCTACCTGGAAAACTGTCAGAAGTAGAACTACATATACACCATTCAAACAAAATGCCTCTAAAACAACAACTTATCACGTAACTGACCTGGATTGCCTCTTTATAATGGGGGCAGACAGAGTATACAGGAGTTTCATGGCCTTCAAATGTATATTGCCTACGGCCAGCAACAGCATCCCAAACCTACCATTTGACAATGTGTATAAGTTGGTGGTCAATTTCTGCTTACTTTTCCTAATTTCTTTTTCTGTGTGCAAAATCCACCAAAGTTCTATTAAAAAAGTACCTTAATCGTCTTGTCATCACCACATGTGACAATGCAGAGTTGCTTGTTTGGATGGGAGAAGGCAATATCATTAACCCCGCCTACATGTGCATCAATCTACGGAAGCATACAAGTCAGCTACCACAATATAAGAGGGTACAAAAGGACATGTTATCCTCCAACACGAGAGAATTTTTGTTCTTACTTCCAGATGTTGTCTCAGTTCTCCTGTTGGACTGTAAGTGTATATCTGGACTATATGCTTGGAGAACGCGACACCTAACGTTCAAGCAACAGAAACAGTGATTCTTTTTGAAATGGGCAAGCACATGTTACGGTAATAAGAAGGGTCATTTTAAGCCATAAAAAAACAGATAAAGATGAGCATTAAAATTTACCAAGTGTTGACCCATCTGGACCCCATATGCACCGATTGACAGAAATGGTGGCATCTTTCATCAATGTTGTCTGCCATGCAATTCATTGGACCAACAATTAAAATGAGCTCAATGGTGAAACCACTTGAAAAATAAAAAATGGGAAGAACACATTACACGAAATACCTGGAGTGGCATTGTGCATGCTGAAATATCCCAAACTTTGAAAGTCTTATGTGCGAGTCTTTCCCGAGAACCAACTTCCCATATACCAATGTCACCAACATTTGTCCCAACTAAAGCAAAATATTGGAAAATGTTAACGGACCAGCACCACTAGAGACTATAATAACTTCATCAGCTATTTAGTGAAACCACTGCACTGCAGAGGACGGAAAGCTCACCAAGTAGAACTGTCTGCTGCTGTGGATGAAAATCCATGCTCATGACATTTGAACCCTGGTTTAGAGTTCGCACAACACTCTTTGGAAGGTCATCTTGCGAGTAAATATTGGGTGGATGGGTGGCACCCAAAAAAGATACCTAAGAAAATAACTCAAATAAATTATATAGCTGCCAACATTTTAGGAGCAACAGGTATGTAAAAACTTCTAAGTTTGTAGGTTGTTGTAATCATGCCTCATCTGACTGGCGCATCCGTTTCATCAAGTGTTCAGAATCAACTGATTGGTACTCTAAACCAGGAGCACTAGTGGGTGTCCTAGGGTGTTTCAAGAAAGCAGCTGCACAAATTATGACCAAGACAATAAACAACCCAACTTTCAAAAGATAAAGATGAAAAGACCAAATTTCAGAATAAGCGTTGAACCAGCATTAGGAGGCTGCACAAGGCCAGGAGGGGCAGCTGCCACAGCAGCATGTGCAATAGGATTGGTGCTGGACATCCATCCTGCAATAGCACTAGCTGATGGAGAAATAACCGGTTGAAAAGGCTGCAGAATATAGAGATAAAAATCAATAGTCAAGAGAAGTAACAATCATGTCCTCATCAAAAAACAAAGACAAAAAGACTTACGCTGTGAGCACCGATGGGAGGAAATACTCCAGCTTTAGGAATAGGCCCAACAAGGGGACTATTGGTAGGGGGTGGTGCACGAGCACCATTAGTAGGAGTACATGTGTGATCAGTAAAGAGTGTCTTGATGTCAGGGTTAGGGCGAGGGTTCTTACAAAGTTGGTGCTGCCAATTAAGACTATAAATGCAACAAAAAAGCTTATTAAAATCCAATGTGAAACCTTTAAAAGAAGGATGTGACAGGAAAAGAAAAGAAGAATAGCTATCTTAAAACAATTTTACACCAGAAAACCTCCCTTTTTAACAAAATTGAAAAAAAATCATGGAACTTAGTTTGTTTTCTGTGTCTACATGAAGATAGAATGTGGTTCCAATAGAGAAGAGGACTACCTTTGGTTTATCAAAGTTCGCAAACGTGAGGTTTTAAATACTGGAATGGTAAGCTTGTCACGGAATAAAGGATTTGCTTCAATCAACTTCTTAAGTTCCAATAACATGATATTCCGAGCCGATTTTGTATCGCCATACTTAGAAAGTTGTTCGTTTTGCCTGGATGTAACACAAACAACACAAGCCCCAAAAAAAATTTAATTAACTAAGACCTAATATATCATACTCAAACAGAAAATAACAAGTAAGTGGTAGAATCATATAAGCACCTGAAGTTATCAAGAGTAAGCAGTTGGGTGATTTCTTTGAAAAGCTCTTCATTGAAGGAAGCAAATACTTTAAGGTCTTTTACTAAAATTTCAACTGCCTTGGCCCTGTCATGCCTGTGAAGACAAAAACACTACAAAATTCAATATCCAGTCATTTCTAGATAACATATTGGAAAAAGGTGAGCGCACTAAGCCCACCTATCAAGAGCTTCAAGATATTTCTGTTTCCTAATTTCGAAGAATATCTTCATAGAATAACGATTGTCCTCAACTTTCGTAAAACCACAAAGATACTTCTCAACTTCATCCCATTCACCAGCCAGAACTTGGTCCTCAAAATATTTCATGTTGAAGTAGAAACCAGATTCTTGTTCCAATCTATATTAGACAGACCATGCATCAGAAAACTTGAGCATCAATTAAACCAACCATTGAGAACCTGAACCAAATAAATTCAGAAACAGAGATAGGTAGAGAAGTTACTTGTGCACTGTTTCCTTGAACTTCTCCTCGTCCAAAAACTGCAAGATTAGGAAGACCAGCTCCCGACTTAAGGAAGACATAGCTCCCAGTAGTTCTGACTGCTCCAGTGCAAGATGCAACACCAAACTCAAACCAGGAGACGAATAAACACACCCCACCAAAAAACCAGATCTTCTTAATATGTTTGCCTGAACATTCGAAAACGCTCGGCGAGTTGCCGGTCCAGAATCTTGCCCTCTGCTCTGCTCTCACTCTTCCCCCTGGTTTTTCTAATTTACTTATTATTTATATATATATCTTTCTCTCCATAAGCAGATATCAGATGATACACATAAATCTAGCTTGGATAATGACTATAACCCAGGTCAGATCTATTCCAAATGTTTGACCAGATTCCAACTAGATTAAACATCAAACAGATCAAAGCATAATGTCCCTGACACAAAAAAGTAGCCAAAGTAAGCTCTTCTACCATTCTAGCAGTACTTAAAACACACAAAACCTTCATATATTCAAACAAACAAAACAAGTAATGGCACTCACCTTGTTCCAAAGCATTAACCATCAAAACCCACGTTCCTGAGACACTGCATCCATTTTCCGACCAAACCACACTATTTAGACAAAAGATAATCAAAATCTACAGCAAAAACTCTTCTTTCTGCTCCAGCAAAGCCCATACCTTTCCTCAATATCCACGGGAGGCCTCGCCGGAACCCTAAACCGCCAAGCACGAGACCAGCAACCCGCCCAAAAGATGTAAATGAAGAAAGTAGTCTACAGGGAACGGAAAAAAAAGAGCACCTTTTTGTCAAATCCTCCCATATATGGACTGAGCGCGGTGCAGGACGCTTCCCCAGGAGCCTGAATATGAGTTTCCAAATCTTCGCAACGAATCTCCGAACTCCAGCCACACCCAATACAAACAAGTCTAAAAAAATGACAAATTTTTAACCAAAAACTCAGTGAATAACCTTATTTTTTAACTTATATATAACTGAAAATGGAAGGAGATGAGGGTGTTCACTCAAAGCTCTTCCTTTTCAGGGGTACCCATTACAGAGCTGGGTCCTTTTTTGTTTCTATTTTCTTTGTTTTTGTCTCCTTTTTTTTTTGGTCTTTTAGCTTGCTTGTTGTCCAATGAGACAGCCTACTTTATCATTCTTTACTTTATTCTGGCTTTTATAGCCACATCAGGGATTCTCTCTCTCGCTCTCATTCTGAGACGACTTGGAATGGCTTTTTATAGAAGCAAATGCTGTAATTAGGCTCTTCCCTATTGGGTCTTATCTGGTCATAATAAAGGCTTTTCATCTTCAAGTCATCACCCCTCACAAAATTCCTCCACTGTCCTCAGCATTCCCTACTCTCTTTCATACAAACTTTCCATCTTCGTGCTCTGCTATCTTCTTATGCTATATCAGGGGTCTCCTAAATATGCCCACCATCAACACTGGGTTTCAATTAACCATTAATGGTCCTCCTGCAATGATAGAAGAAATAGCAATAAAAATACTATGTGCATACCCTTTTGACAGCCTGAGAGGACTAGTACCACCACCAGTAGTTAGTAAAACCAACTACCCAAGTGCGCACGAGTACAAAGCTGCATCAGAGTCCATTTGCACTAGCATTCAATGCGAGGAGCGCTCCTCATGTCCTTCCTGTTCAATGGTCCCAAGCATTTCAATATGCCCCTTCATAACCACTGCATCATTTTTTAGCTGTGTTATGTGTGACCAACCAGGAGGCTCTAATTAGTATGTAGCACAAATACTTGCATTCTCTCCATCAAAGCCTTCAACTGCCCAAGGAAAAATCAGTCCACACGCTCGTGCACATACATGATGCATCCCCATCACAACTTAATTAGGAGTATGAAAACACTCGTTATTTTGGACTGGTGCAATGTATACATTAGGCAAATTTGAATTCATATCTTATCATTTTCATACTGCATCTTTCATTAATTTGATCGTATCTATCTTAGACCTCAAAAGGTACTTTACTATGGATGGGTCATTAAGAAAGTAATATTTGTACATCAGATTTCTTACACATTTCCATACACAGGCTATCACTGTCCGGTCATTAAGACTATCGCTGTCTGTATTAGGCAAGCAAAAAATCAAATAAATCACTTAATCAATGGAGTATTATTATACAAAATTTAAGTAAGGGTATTCTAGTCATTTTATATACACAAAATTCACGGCTCACCACTGTCGGCGAAAGGACACGTTGGGGCTTGAATTCGACATTGTCGGGATAAATCCGCCATTAAAGAATTAAATCGGGGGTTTATCTGTCATTGGGGCCACCCTTCCTCGTACGCGTCCACTTTTTTTTCAAAAAAAATCTAAACTTTCAAAATCTAAATTTTATCCCCACACGTCTCATGACCCAATCAGCCGGTCGTTTTCCCACTCTGAGTGGAGTAGCTATCCAGCTGATACGTCAAATGGCTTATCAGAGCTTTAGTTAGATAAGAAAGGTGGCTTATCTGACAAGCCTGTCAAAACAGTTCCAAGTTGGCGATTTGAAAGATTGAAAGAATAATAAAAAGGCGGACTGCCACGTCGGACAGGGTGCGATCTGCGCTCCCTTCCCAGCAACTTCGTGGTTCCGCTTTTCCTTCCCTTTATTGCCACGCCATGTTTTTTTATTAGTGTAATGGAGCTGATGAGATAGAACGGCAACCTATTGCATGGTCCACTCCCGAAAAGCATGCAGAATGGCTATTTCTTACCAGAGATGGGAGTGGCCACAACCATAGTGGGTCGTACACCAACATCAGGCAAGGGTCCAGAAGTAAAAAGCTGGGAAAGGGCAACACTTTGACTAGTCGTCTGCTTCAGACTTCAGTGCAACTTCAAACCTTATGGATTAATATTTGTATAAAATAAATGAGACACTACTCTTTGTGAGCCGAATCACCGAAAGCTGTCAGATTTTGATCCGACAGAGCTGCGGGCGAGTCGGTGATTCAAACTCACTGCCCGATTACTTTAATGTGCATACTCACTTATTCACTTATTTAATATTTATCCTCGGATTGGAATCTAATGGCTCAAAAAATTTGCCTCGTACTCCTTATACGAAAGCGACCACGTGTAAACCGTCCTCATGGGAAATCCTTTTAATTAATTTTGTTCAAATCATGCCTATGTAGATTTGATTATTATATTTATTAGCTATGTCTATTAGTCATCGAATTTTGAGCTACTTAAATCAGTGTAACCCGTTATTCAGGGGCCGTTTGGGGCGTGATTAAAAGCTGCTACACTGTAGCAACGGGATATTTTATATATCCAACTGAAACACCTCAGGAGGTGTTTCAGCTGGATGTAAAAATCCACATGGATGCTACAGTATATATCCAATATCCAGTCTGGATATTTTGCAATAATCACGCCCCAAACGGCCCCTCAGTCATGTGAACCATGATTGTGATATATACCAAAGTGCTTTAAAGATTTTCACCACAAAAAAATGCTTAGAAGATTAGCCTCAAGAAAAGAGTGATAAGTTCAACTGTTCAATGTATGAATGGCTTCTACTGCCCCAAAAAAGGTCTCAGGGGTTCACCTTAATTGTGATAGGTATGCCATTTTTAGCTTGGCATGGTTGGTGAGCTAGCCAGCACCAAGCTCTGGATCAGCTCACACTTGCTAACATAATAATGAAAAACAATAATATGGGTTGCAACGTATATATCACCCAATGGCATTCTTTTTCTTTTTCTTTTTGTTACAACAACACAATGTTACAAAGATCGAATCGACATTCAACAGGACGAGAAAGCGGACAGGTTATAAGAAACTGTGTGATTTAGAGGTGCTGCACAAGTAAATCAAAGGCACCAGGCACATGTCCACGGCCGGCCTCAACATGACAAAGTATAAGACTTTCCAGCACCCAATATCTCTCAGTTGCAACCATTCGCATGCCTTAAAAGTTTTGGGGTCACACTGAGGTCAGGTGCTATCTAGTGAATCTTGAATGTTGAAAAGTCTTATCCATTGCAATTACTCCCTCCAAGTACATTCTTGTTCATTTCTCGAGTTTCTTCTCTGCAGCCACAAGAAGCATGGGTCATTTGCCTTTTCTTTTCTTTGAAACTGATATCATTACTCGATAAATGAAATGAAGTTGGGGCCTGACCTGAGCCAAGGTAAAAATCTGTCGATTTGACACTTTAGTACTACTATTTTGAAGGCTACAAGCACTTTAGGACTACTAGTTAAATTGAAGCTGGAGGAGGACATGGTCGTGGAGATGCATGAACAGAAAAGGACAAGAATTGCAGTCGACCCATCCCGTCCTGCTCTTCCTATTCTATAAAAAGCACTCGTATCTCAACAGTTGATCGAGGTATAGTCCCAGGTTTCAAAGATTTTAGCTTTGTATATCAAAGGGACTCCAGTCGGTATATTGGCAAGACAAGAAACATTTTTTTATGGGAGCTTGACAATAAAAGAATTGCAATTCCTAGCACATGAGAATAACATCCTGCTAGCCTTAATGTAGACCAACTCACCATATATATTTTTTTAATGAAAACTCACGAGATACTTGCTATTTGGCAAAATTAATTAATACTCATAGACGACTTAGGAGAAGACGTTGAATAAGTATTATTCCTCCATATAAATTATTGTTTGCTAAAGATGGCCCCATTAAAGTTGGCACACTACGGTTACAATGAGACATGAGGTGCAATATCATATATATCGAGTCTATATGTTAAATCCCTCAAGTCACACAACTGTCAAGTTCAAAGATGGGAAATAAGTAACACAAAATTGAAGCAGATAAGAGTGAACAGTCAACATTAATGTATTGTAGCAAAAAAAAACAAAAACATTTAAGTAAAAACATAGGTAGGTTGGAAGGGACTCAATATTTATATTGGCAGCTTCATCACATTGCCTTCGATTGATTGAGATGCACTCATGAGAAGAGAGCGCCGGATGAGATTAATGCCTTCTTTAGCTTGTCACTGTCCCCATCTCTCTCTAAAAGCTACCAGCCTCGTATTCATCCGTTCTGGGAGTTCTTTTGTGTTTTGCACTAATCCATTCTTATAGTTCTCTCGTGTGCAGTCTTCCAATATGATCAACGTGAGAATGCGGTCGGTATCAGCACTGTGTAGCTATATTCCAAAACTTGATGAATGTGTTTCTGGTGCATCCATGGTATAGGACAAAAGGGTGAAAAAAGAAAGATGCAAATTAGGGAGTTCTTTGGAGGTGGTGGCTCTATTGATGGGCATTGGTGTAAAAGTAGCTAGGGGTGTAACTGATGGAGCTATTATTCTGGGGCCGTTTGGGGCATGATTATTGCAAAATATCCAGACTGGATATTGGATATATACTGTAGCATCCATGTGGTTTTTTACATCCAGCTGAAACACCTCCTGAGATGTTTCAGCTGGATATATAAAATATCCAGATGCTACAGTGTAGCAAAACATCCCATCTGGATGTTTTGCTTTTAATCACGCCCCAAACGGCCCCTCTGTCTCCGCTGTCGGGGGAACTTTTGAATTTCAAGTATGCATTATTTTTTTCTTTTTGGTGGAGGGACTTAGAAGTATTCAATTATGCCTTTCAAAGAAAAACGTTTTAAATTAAATTTTGCGCAATACCCATCTCATGCTCTATTACCCTGACCAACCAAAGATGTCTATATATTAACATTGGGAATCCTAGGTTACGTCCTTCGTTTATCTTACCTCCTCTCTGCACAACGTGACACATTAGGGCCGTTTGGGGCGTGATTAAAAGCAAAAGTGGATGTTTTGCTATACTGTAGCATTCATGTTTTTTATATATCCAGCTGAAACACCTCAGGTCGTGTCTCACGCTAGATATGGAAAAAACATTGATGCTATAGTGGATGTAAAAAATCCACTATGGATATTTCCTTATAATCAAGCCCCAAACGGAAATAACAAGTATCAAGGAACCAACAAGTTTGGTAGTTAAATGACAACAATAGATACCTGTATATTTTTCTTCGTTGGTATGTATAATTATCATTACTCCCACCGTCCCATAGTTATGATCTAGTTAGGAAATCCATTATGAATTAAAATTAGTTCATTTCTAATTTCCAATCTAGATAATTAATATGGCACAGAGAGAGTAGTTAATATGCACCCTGCATGTCGCAAGATTCGATCCTCACATGTAAGGGTATGCGATCCTCACATGTAAGGGTATGCAGATTAGAAAGGTTAGAAAGGGTGGGGCAACCAGCCGCCGAGAGCACTTTATCTGGCCGTCATACAACATGCATACAACTTAAGTCAATATAATGCCTGTGGGTGGCCAACGAAGTGGGGATTCTGAGTGATTAAGTCAACATCCTTACATCTTCAAAATTTTTCTTTCTAATAAAAAGATTGGAAGTAGTTTATTCATTGTAGCCCACGCTATCAATCATACGTAGGCCATGAATCACATCGAAGTAAGTGAGTACCCTCTTATGTTTGTAGCAAAAAACAAAGAGCACCCTCTTATGACCATTTCGGTTTTATCGGAAACGGCGTAGCAAAAGGTGAAACTTGAAGGCATAATGCCCGAGGTGGGCAGCAGCCAGCAATACCCACAGAGGCCTATGTGTCCAAACTCTGTAATGGGGCCCCTGTATAGTGTCCCAATTTCAACTTTGGAGTGAAGTCCTTTCCAAATGTATTTACTTCATAAATGGAAGCTCTTTCTACCTTTCCTTTACAGCAGTGAGAATCCATGCTTCTCATTTCTAGGTTGCAGTCAGTATCTTTCCAATCGTTTTACAGTATTTTGCAAATGTGCCAAACCATCCATCACATTCATTTTTTTCACATAGTTCCATATATCTTCCTTGAGGTCTTTAGTACTACATAATTTTTTCTTAAAAATTTTAAAAGCATAATTGCCAATGACAGTTTCTAAAGAGGAGAATTCCACATTCCCAGGCCCTATCCAAGTCCGTTTTCTTTGCTCGAGGAAGAAGAAGGCAGTGAGGCCATTTTTGAAAGAATCAAATTAACTCTTAATGCAATGCCTACACTTTTTAACAAAATTCAGTGATTGCCTATAGTATAAAGAAAAAGCTCCATCTCTCTGCCTAATCGTAATTTTTTAACATTTAATTTTCAACCACTGGCATTTTTTTTGTGGAGACTGAGCTGCGTACAACTACTATTTGTATGCACCGGAGCTGCTATTGTTTGTCCCTAACTGAAGAGATGTTTATCTTCCTAAATATTCCAAGCTACTAGAGAAAAGGACATTTTAGTTTTGCTGTCTTTATCTTTTGACTTCTAAATAAATACTAGCATATTTAAAGTCTTTTTTTACTACAACCGCCCCAGGGGCAGTGACCAACACACACTACTCAGTCCCTAACTAGGCACACACAACACACACTGACTCCCTAAACTAGGCCCTATGTGGAGCATACCCCTTTTCAAAGATGACCGGTCCTCCGTGCTAATGGAGGCTACTACCCCTTTTAACGTTTAGACAGCAGGACTTCTTTACCAGTCTCGAATGGGAATAAAATAAGATATACATAAAACAGAAATACCATTTCTAATTAGTTCTAGGAGGCATAGTTTTAGGATCTATTTAGTTGGAGAATTTAAGAGTGAGAAATCTGGATTTTAGGGAAGATGAGTTGGGAAATCTGGGTGTTTGGTTGAGAAGTAGTTTTTAAAGAAAAATTTAGGGTGCGATGATATCTTTCGTAAATAAACATGAAAGACAGGGCAGTTAATAAAAACATGGTTTTAATGTGTTTTTCATTATTAAATGCCCCTAACTTTTTACAAAATTACAATAAATGCCATCAAAAAGTAAAAGGAGATTTCCCTAAAGAAGCTAGATTCTTAATGAATCCAGCCCAAACAGGCCCTTAGTCACCCCTGAGTTTTCTGTCAAACTTCAACCTTCCAGCCTGTTATAAGTCTGTTGTGATATACTTATAAACACATACATAAAATGCCTTCCATATTCTTTTGGTTTCAGGAACACAGTAGGTGTTGTACTGTACATTTTCGCCATTCAGTATGTGTCAAATGCAACCCATGCCACAAGAAAACATTTTTTTTCCTGATTTATACAACGCTTGTACAGGATTGCAAATCAACTTTGCTAGGAAAAAATTATTTACAGGGTTGAATTCCTAACATCGGAAATAATTTACTGTATCTATATGCTATCTTCTAACTTCCACTATATCACCATCTCTTAATACAGTATTTGGTATTGCTAGATGACCATTCACTAGAACCAACTTTCCTTCCAATCCTATCCTTCTTGCAGCATCAGCTGCCGTGCTACCAGATCTCATCCTCATTATATTACCATCTGGCCACCTAATGATCACAACCTCACCAAGAACTACAGGTTTGGCTCCATAATGGGAATATCGCCCCAATTTTGCTTCCCCTGAAACTGCTTCTTGATGCACTTGTTCTTCCCACTGAAGCATTGTTCTCAGCAGATTGACCTGTTGTGATTTATAACACATTGGAGATATTTTTTTTATGTAAACATTACTTTTCAAAAACAGTCCCAGCAAGAGAGGAAAGAGTAACCTTGTTATTGATGCCACCTTCATAGGGAACAGTGCGGGGAGGGATGGGGTCAAAATCAGATGAAATAGGAATAATGTCTCCCCCCTCAAAAACTGCTGATACCACATTCCAATATTGAGCTTCTTCTTGCTCTGTCAGATTTATTATCTGTATAAAGGTAGGCAACAGTCGTTCAAACTGGTCTTCCTGCAGTGTAGAAACACAATTACTCGAGTGACTTCAGTATCTAAAAAATAATTGTTACCACCAAAGTCGTCATCATTGTCCTAACAATCTTAGCCTACTACCTGGAAGTTACTACGCTCATAAGTATTACCATGCTCGCCAATTAACTGCTTCATTACTGAAACATAATCATAATATATCATCACCATGCACCGTATCTTTATTTTGTGGTTGTCTATGTTCCTCTCCACCATTCTGCTTTCTTACAAATGATATCCAAAAATGCATCTTCAATTCTCTGCTAAACAAATATCCCTCGTTCCTTCAGTGGGGACCCTTACGAGTTATTGGTCATATTGCGCAGATGGCGAAAATGGTTCTTAAGCATGTCGATACCACCACAATTGACCTCTTCCATCATTAATATTAAAGCTCTTCTTAACTGATCTATTTGTCATGTAAATTATAATTATGCAAGTGTATACCATCTCAAATGGCAACTCATATAATTACTACCAGGGCTACATGTAAGTGGCGATAAAAGTCATAATGGAGAATAAACTAAGCAACCAAAATCCTTGAACTGTATTTACACACCTTGTGATACATCCCGTCTCGACATAGTTTGTACTTCTCTAGGCAAGTACACCAATCACCATGCCCTGGTTCGAACCACCATTGATCAGAAACCTGAAAAGCAAAATTAAAAGAGAAAACTTCAGATAATGGGTAAGCTACACTTTGTCAACAAAGAAATAAGAAATTTGAAAAGGAGGAGATAGTACACGCAGTCAAAATGAGCATCTACTGCCAAATCTCTATTGTGTTGAGTTGAGCAAGAACCAGAAGATAAAGACTAATTATACAAAATAACCACATGCGCACCAACTTAGGCTAGACATACCGGGAGACCCTCAAATACGATTAATTGACTCAACATATTTGGCTTACACCAAATAATGGTGATACTCAGACGTCAACTCTCACGTTATTATACTTCGACAAATATGCACATACCTAATTTTTCAAATGTTAATAAGCGCACATAATTTATTTTTCATGAAAAAGTACCTCGTCCAGTACTCCAAACACCAAAAAGATGCTCTTACTATATTTGAGTTGAAATTGATGATAAGATAAAGATAAACTTCTTGGAGTTTAATCATCATATCTTTAGGAGCAACCCGAGAATCTGGAGAGAGAAAAAAATTAAGCCTGCAAAAGGAAAGGCTATCACACTTGCATACTTTGTCTGCAGGTATTTTCATAATTTGTGCTTAATTGCTTAGCAGAACTACTCCCTCATTGGACATTGAAGAGAATACTATCTCAACCGTACTCTACAATATATAATTTTCCCCAGCTATTCAGAGGTCTAGGAAATGAACCCGATCTTATTTCTATGATACTTTTCACCCACAGCACTAGAAATGTATTGGTGTTTCAATAGGCTTGCACACAAAGCCAATAATTAAAATGCAACTAAACCTTCTTGTAGAGCCTCGCATAAGCTTCCCAACGCTTTATCTGGGAAGATGACCTTCTGTCTGCTACAGCTTCTGAAGCTCCAAGCCCGAAGCTTACAGCCACAAGTAGTTCACTGCCACCTTCATCTACTCTGGAAATATTAATACCAGTAATCAGATCAACATAAATTAAACTTGGGAGAGAATTAAGCTTTATACCTGACAATGACAGCAGCAAGTAAGTGACTCCCATCAACTCTAAGAACAGGATGTCCTACTTTTAATGAATTATACTTCCGGAATGCATCACTCTGAAACAAATTTTCTTCATCCATCCCTTTGGAGTCGTGTGTGGTGTTTCTCATGTAGACAACCTTATTCTCTGTTTCCTTGTAAATCCAATGCGCAGCAAGTCCATATTCTGCATGTTCATGCATTTGCTACACAAAGAATGCAAATCACAGGAGTGGATGGAAGAGAAGAGAAGAATTAACTGACACACAGAAGCATGTTTCAGCTCAAGAAGCAGTTATATACCTGGGTCCTTATTTGAACCTCTAAAGGTGAGCCATCAGGACCTTGTACGGCAGTATGAAGAGACTATATAAGAGGAGAGAAAAAGCACGTAGAAAACATTATAGTATAAACAGAGAGAGATCAAGGAGCTCAAATATTTAGTTCAAATGAGATAAAAAGTCGTGCAGAAATCACCTGATATCCACTAGGCTTTGGATTGACAATATAATCGTCGAACTCACCATCAATGGGGCTCCAGAGTCTGCAAACAGAAGGAAGTCAAATGTTGGATTACCAGATTACTAATAGTTCAATAGATAATGACTTCTCAAGGTGACCAAACAATATGTATAGGTTATTGCTATGGAATTCAAAGTTCTACTGCTTGAATTTTCCTCATCTATAACCAATGATGCTAACCATAAAGCTGCTAACATGATTAGAATAAAAAAGATGCAACACAGAAAGTAGCAATCACAGATTACCTGTGTATGATGTCAAGAAGACTGTAGCAACATTTAACTGCATCTCCATGTAGTGCACCATTCTTATCCCCAACAATTACCCTCAGGGCACGTGAATCATATACTTGTCTGATGTCAATATCTTTTCGTTTCATCTTATTTAGAAGAACATGCGTGGAGAATAGGTTATTATGACTACTACAGCATTCAGGACGACATGGAAAAATGATAAAGAAGAAAGACACAATGTTAAAGTCGCAGAATTTGGAAATACCTTGCAGTAGATACTATACAAGCTCTTTAGGCGACTGGACAGTGTTACTTCCATGCCTGGAATATATCTGCCAATTGAAAAGGCAAACAAATAGTATTAGAACAAAACGATACTAGGTTTTGCACAAGCACTCTATAAATTGAGGAAGCAAATTTTTTATGAAATTTGATTAGATAATAGTAGAATATTGAACCTACGATGTAGAGATGTATAACTCTCTTTCGAGGGCTTCCTCACATGACACCAGAGATGCTAAAGCAATTCTAGAATCAGTATAAAAAATAGATTTGGGGCTGTGAAGCTTTGAACATTTTCCAACATTGCTGAGGAAAATAGCACGCTTCCTTCGATCTAGTAATAAATCAAACGGGATAACAGCTTGTAGTAGATCCTGTAAGTAGAATATTGAGAACAGATGATATTGCAGATTCACCAAGAATAAACTGATTAAAGTAACATATAAGTAAGACAATTCATCCACTAAAAGGTTCTTAACAACTCTCGGTCCTGAATTTGGAGAATGGAAAAAGATAATGCAACTAAATCGAAGAGTATGTCAGAAAGTTTTCCTTAGTTTTCAAAGTTGCTGATTGTTATTTCTACTTATATAAGTTTGTGTGTGCCTTTCCTCCTACCAATTAACAAAAAATTTGAAGGAACAGAATTAAAAAATAAATGCATATTGCTATGCACTTAAATTCCATCAGTTAAAACAATCGAACATATGATGGACGCTAGCATTCAATCAGATGGAAGCTGAGTCATTGCTGTCCTTACCTTCATGGGAACAAAGTTCTCTTCAGTCATCACATATCTTTGACAGTCTGCATCATGCACAACTACGGGCAAGCCAGTTTTTTGAGAAAATCTTCTCAAATTTTTTGTCTTGTTGCTTGGATACCACATGGAAGTAAGCTCAGATCTCATTTGGAGAAATGTGTGCGGCTGTATGTTGTGAAAAAATGACCATTAGATCCTATAAAGTATGAGTATTCAGAAATAACAAAATGGGTAAATTGCACATAGGCCCTATGAATTATAACCAAAAAGCACTTTACCCCATGTATTTTCAAAACCCCCACATAATCCCTATGCCCTAACCTTTTCTAACTAGAAATGATGATGTCATCAAGTTCAAAACTTTTTCAGACAACCTTACCCGTATATCTTACAAGCACATAGCCCCTATGAATTATTTATAAATTGCAGTTAACCCTTATGTATTATTTATAAATTTCACTTAACCCCTATGCATGCACTTAACCCCTGTTTAACAAATAAAACGACAAACCCGTATGAATTAGATTTGTGAAGGTGCTAGGAGAACAGGCGGCAAGGAGCAAGATGGAAAAGTTTGAAACTTTTTAGAGTAAGAGGGAGGAGAAAATGGAATGAGTTTTTTTAATTGGAAAGGAGATGTTGGGTGACAGGGATAATCCCAGAATTCAAATTTTTAGCCTCACACCGTTAAATTCCACCGTCAGGGCTTGAGGGTAATGTGTGGTTTTTGCAATACATGGGGGTTAAGTGTTTTTTTGTTATAATTCATGGGGGCTATGTGCAATTTACGCTAAAAAAATTCAGATGCCAATAGCTAATAAGGTATATGGAATGTGTATTTTTGCATTTTAAATGGAGAAGGTTTATCTGCCTACTAATAATCTAATTCAAAATTCGTGTTTTTAAACTTAAAGTGCACACAAAACCTGGAGAACAGCAAAGCACAAATCTTCCATTTCAGCTTTGAGCGCCCAGACCCCCAATCTCGAGGCAAGTGAGCACCATACAGATAATGTCTCTTGGGCAACAGCTTGAGCCTTGGATGATGGTAAAGCATAGCTAGAGAGACCGAGGGAGAGACAAGAGATCAGATGGAGACACGTATGTTTTCATCTTAAAATACTTCTTCAGTGAACAGAAACATATTCATACGGTGCTTATGAAATGTTATGATGGTAAGATGAAAATGAAGCTTTTAAAGAAAAAATTTAGACACTTAAATTCACGTGATATCACAGAAAGCAATTAAATAAGAGAAAAGCAAGGTGTACATAGTTCTCATATTATGCATCCTATCGGCAAGCTTGATCAGGACGACACGAGGGTCATCAACCATGCCCAGAAGCATCACCCTTAAGTTACTCGCCTACAAGATAGTTCATGAATATATGTGAGATATAACAAGCACCACAAATTACTGGATCTACACAAGTGACTTTCCACCTCAGATATAGTGTTATAGAATTGCAAGATATGGATGACTATGCATATGTCTGGACATACATTCATGAATTGAAGTTTTCAATCAAACTATGTTGCAGATCCGTGTATAAGTGTACTAAAAGGTCCATAGCCTGATGCCTTTCATTTTTGTAATCTTTCACTTAATTGTGCATGGTACCAGCAGTAAAAAATGTATCCATTTTTAAGTCAAACTACTTAACTTCTGCAATCAAACTTCTCTGTCCTTCATATTTTTACAATGAAGGAGATAAACGGAATGATGTATTACCATAAGCATTAGAATGAGTCAAAATATAACTCCTTTTTTGGCTTTTATAAGCCAATTTTGCTAGCAATAAGCATTATATGAAGGCAGCATTTAATACCGAGGAGGTGGTTTAACCTTTCATGCAAAATGCAAAAGACATGAAAAGGGTGTGCAAGACTTTATGTAACACTACTTATGCCCAGAAATATAAATTCAAAACTTCTCGAGCTGAGTCTAAAAAAAGCTTGGACTAGTGTTATGCTGTTTAACAGAAATATAAAGAGTAACAAGTATTGATAAAGACTTCTGTATTAAAGAAAAAGGGGTACAAGCAATTAATGGGAATCAATCCATCATTACTCCCAATAAATAAGAAATAGGCTTATTCCATGATAAGTGTCTGAAGAACTAACTGACTTCACTTTAAGAAACATACCTCTTCAGGATGCAGAGTACTTTGGTTCATATTTGACCTTCTATGTCTCCTTAGTAGCTGCAAAAAAGTCTCAAACTGTTGGAACGATGAGAGCAAAAGATGATTTAAATAGAACTACTAGCCTCACCATAGGACGGCCTTGCAAGTAACAAGGTATAAAAACACAATGATAACACCGTGAGAAACATGCAAGAGATCATTGCTAGCATCCTCTAACCCCAAGTGGAAGTAAGAGAACAATATTTAGGAGAATGGAGGCTCAAATGGTCATTTTGCAGAGAAGTATGGTCCTCCACATATGGAAGTAAATTGTTGAATAAACCCACATGGGCAGAACTAGGAGAACTAAGAATGTACACAGCAAGGGAGAACACCAATATTTTTGGCTAAAACCAATGTGTTATTTCCTCCATCTAACCTCCAAAATTTTCCATCTCATTTAGTTCATTCGAATGGGTCAAAGTTCACACCCTTCAATGGAGGGATCTCACATCGCCATTGGTAACTATTTTTACGATTCATTTCTAACTTCCTCTTTCAGGACCTTCCCCCAGGATCCATAGACATGGTGCCCCTAAAATGATTAAGTTCAGCTTTGATTGTTTGAGTTTGCTGAGGAATAAAAAGTTCCTTCCCCTCCCCAACAATGGATGCAATGAAATTGCAAGAGGTCTAATTGCTCCAAAAGTGTCACCAATCCCATTTTTTTGTCATATTACATCCCTCACACCAAATATTTTTAGTTTGAAGCGTTTACTTTATGCTAAACATCAACAGTTGACACTTCTGTTTTCAATCATACTCCATGTGGAAAACCATCAGTTGGATTAACTATGCAGGTTCTCTTCCCCTCCAGACAACTCGGCAAGCAGAGAGAAGCATATTGATTCGTCCATACTATTTCAAATTTTGCCACTAATTTCGGAGTATGACAAACTCCATGTGTGCTAAAGAAATTCATGTTTGTCAATAAGATAAAAGAACACACAAAAATTAACAAAATGCTTCAAAACAGACCTGATTGATGTAGCTTAGTCTTGAAACTCCTGAAACTAAGTTTGCAACATCATCCCCAAACTCTTCTTGTATGTCGTGCAATGTTTGACAGGTGTCATCAATCACATCATGCAGAACCCCAGCTACAACTGTATCTATTGCCTATATCAAACTTTTAAGTTAGCTGATTAATGACAGAGAGAGAGAGAGAAGCAGTTTCAATTCATAAAATGATGATCTTCAAGAAACAGTGCCTAATCAATGAAATAGCATACTCAAAGCAAAACCTCTTTTAATCATGAGCCTAGAATATTAAAGCAGGAAGATTTACTTTCTTGCCACTTGATGGAACCATTGCTGCCAGGATCCGTCCTGTGTGGATACAGTGTGTTAAATACGGCTCCCCAGTTTTCCTGAATTGGCCGTGGTGAGCTTTCTTTGCAAATGCAATAGCCTTCTGAACCTGCCGTTGCAAAAATGCTTCAGCACTATTTCCCTATTAACCTATATCATTATAATGCATGAGAGGCGCAAAAAAAAACCTTGGGATCGTTGAAGATAGTATACCCTGTTACATCTACTCCATCGAGTACAATGGTATCTGCAAATCATATATTGCTTGTTCAAATTTCAACTTGATTTTCAAGTGTATAAGCCCATGTAAGACGTAATTTTAACTTACATAACCATCTGCTAAATGTTGCATTTACCTGATTGAACCTAGTAATATGAAATAAGAACCATATGCTATTTCCATATGATAACAGAAAAAGAGACACTCAAATTGATCAAAACCGAAACCAGTCCAACACCAGAAAAACACATAAATCGAACTCGAATTAAAACCAGCATAACGTTTCCAGTTCAATTTTCTTCCAAAATTGACAAGTACAAACCACCCACCAGGCTGCTCTTCGACTCTAGGCCAAAGGAAATCCACCTTAGTAGAAAGGCAAGCACCGGAGGCAATCGCAACCGCCGTCACCGCCACGTGAGCGATAGCAGAACTGACCGCAGCGTGAGCGGTGCCAGCGCCGGTCGCCACAGCCGCAGCGGCGGCGACAACGTTGCCCGAGCCGATGACGGAGGTCAGAGAAGCCGAGACCGCCATCCTCGGGCACACGTGGTCAAAGACGCAGCGAAATCGGCTCGTCGGTTTGTGGGAGGGTAGGAGGAGCTTGAAGCAGCTTCTGCGAGCGAACATGGCGGAGGAGCTGAGGTGAGTGAGGTCGGAGCAGGAGGTAGTAGTGGGCATGGCGCTGAGCTGGTTGAGGGTTGGCCCCCTGAGCCGACGTTTTCGCGACCAATGAAACAAGTGTGAGCGGGTGGGCTGTTAGCTGTTAGGATGGTGGTTAACGGCGGGAAATGTGTGGTGCGCGCTCACGTTTCCTGTGGAGGATAAAGACAAAATGGGATAGGGAACAACGATTTGAGATGGGGGCCATGATGAGTCGGCGACGATAAGAAGAGGCCCGAATGAAAAATGTTTTCCTAGCCACGTTACCTGACTAGGGGGGCTGTTTCGTGACTAGGGGGGCTGTTTCGACAGTGAAAGAGGGCTCAATTCACTCTCAATTCAGCCCTCTTTCACAGGTGAAATAAGTTTGTGGGTGAATTTTAGGTGAATTAAAAAATTCACCTGAAAGAACAAATTAAGGTGAATTAGGACTTTCACCTGAAAGTGTATAGCAGATTAATTCATTTGTGGGGTGAATTTTAGGTGAATTTTTTAATTCACTTGAAAGAACAAATTCAGGTGAATGAGGACTTTCACCTGAAAGTGTATAGCAGATGAATGCAAAAACACAATTTTCCCCTCATCATGATTCATGAACAGTACTCCCTCCGTCCGAAATTTGTACCAACATTTAGTTTTCCAAATTGAACTAAAATTAATCCATTTGGGAAAATCATATAGTATTACTAATGTCGGACGGAGTGTAGAAAAGAGGTCATGCAGGGGTTAAATGGTCACGTTTTAAAATTTTACTTACTTCATCACATTTACTATCCAAACATATGACCAATTACATTCATTTTAAGAATTTCACTATCCAAATGAATTTCACATTCATCATGAAAGTCAATGAATTTTTTCACCTGAATTTGATTTCACATTCATTACTCTTTCACTATCCAAACAGCCCTTAGAAAGGACAAGTGAGGGGGGTCTAAGAATATTAAGTAAACATGCAATTTTTCATTTTATTCAGGTCTTTTTTCCTTTCTTATGATGAAATTGCAAATGGTAATATGATGCTGATAATGAAAATTGGTCAGGCTAGACAAGTCCGGCCGAATTCATACCCGGGAATCGCAAGGAATCGATTTTGTCCGGATTCGGAGAAGATATTTGTTGCTGATTTTCTAGGAGCTCCTTCAAGCCATAGAAAATTTATCGACGACACACATGTTTTAGGCGTGCGCTCAGTTGTTTTGGTGGCAAGCAGCCGTCGATTATGGAGATCGATGTCCCCTTCTCGTCAGTTCTTTCGTTGATATGGGCAGGCTGTTGCGCCCAATAATTTCTCCAATCGACATAATTATTTTAGAAAACGGCATTGCTACACCTTATATACAACGCATGTGTTTACTGGAGAATGAATATGGATCATAGGAAGTCCTCCGTTTTTGCTTATTTTTTTTGCGTTCCTCTTAATTTTTCCTCCTCTTCCACCTCATGCAGATGTATTAGGATGAAAAAAAAATAAAAAATAAAGAAAAAATGGAAGCTTTCCGGTGAAACTCCGAACGTTGCGACGATCCAAACCAAAGCCGACGTAAAAAAAAGATGTGATCAAGAGATTTTGATGTAAGATCAACGGGAAAGCCCCGCCCAATAACAAAAATTTAGATTTGTCTTCAAATACAAGACTTGAATTCAAAGTCGTGTACTCGACGACACGATTTTACTATAATTTTCAAAATATCATAACTCACTCGTTTTTTATCCGTTTTTTACCCATTTTTTTCGTTATTCCTTATTTTTCCTCCTCTTCTATTTCATTAAAATTACAAAAAGCTATATAAATTTAACTTGTCACCCGCCGACGAGTATTTCACGTTTTTGCCTATTTTTATCCTCTTATTTGATGTCCATGAGTGGTCGAGCACTAATGGGTGGCCTTTATATGTATTTCTTTACATGTAGATCTCAATTTTTGTAGTTGGGTGGGCTTCCACGCTACTCTTACATTAAAATCTCTTCAACATAGAATTTTTCTATTATTTTCTGCTAATTTTACTATTTTTCGACATAAAATTTTATTTTTTCCGAGTTTGACAACGCCAGTGATTTGAACCGCTATGATGGATGGACATTCGTCGGAATGTCTTCTTCTCTAACTGGATGCTCCTATAAATCCCTAATTTTTAGAAAAAGACTTAGGTTAAATTTGAGAGAAGAAAAATATTTTAGGTAGTTTCTAGGTTATATTGAAGAAAAAAATATTTCAAATAATATGAGAAAACAAAAGTTAGCGCGAATTAACATGGAAAAAGCTCCATACTGTTGCACCCAATGGTAGAGAGTGAAAATGTGGATCATGTTGGGATTGTCACATAAAAGAGGGCTGAAATACTACTAAATTATGCACATAAAATGACAAATATATATACACAAAAATTTACTAGAATGAGTATAAGAATGAACCAGGTTCGAGGCACGCTATGCGTTGTCCTTGAAACAGATACGCCGCCCTCCGTGCACAGGCGAAAATCGCGTTCCGTTCCCGAGATACAACGAACCACATCGTCAGTTTAAATGTGCACTTCAACTCAAACTGACTGGATCTCAATCAGCGGAGATTCTATTGCTCAATGATGGACCAAGAATCAAAATGAAGAAGAATGAATTATTTTGTTGTTTTCTGTAACCCTTCTCTGTGGAAAATCGTTCTCTATATATAGATGAACGCATTTGGGCCTTTTCTAGAAGAAGAGACGCGCTTTTCCGCAGAGAAAACGGCCATTTACTCGCTGTAACCACTTAGCCGATCGATCGTTTTATAAGCCGATCGATCGCCTTATTTAGCCTAAAATTACGATCAATCGTTTTATTACGGTGCACAAATCCTAAAATTCCATTAACTACGATCGATCGTTTTTATACCGATCGATCGGGCCAATATGAAAACCAAATTTCACAAAATTACAGTAACTACGAACGATCGGTTTATCACGGTCGATCGTTATACGATCGATCGCGTTATTTGGCCGATCGATCGCTGCATTTTTTAACTTATTTGTTTAATTTCAAGTCAATTTTCAACAATCCCCACCATGACTTGATATTAAACTAGTCTACACACTAAAATGCATACGACACATGAATGAGACATTGAGCAATAGTACTCTAAGTTTTCGGCGATAGGTACCTTGCGGGTTTGAACCTACACCTAGTTTGGTAGGCCGCCACTCTCACAAGTTCGAAGTGAACTAAGTCTTGAACTTGAACCTTAGAGCAAGAGCTTTGACAAACCTAACAGTTAGAGTAACTCCCTTTTCGAGATCATTCGGGGTAGCGCTTTATGGCCATGCGCCTTGTATCTTTTCATGAATTGCACATTAGAGAACAAGCCCTCATTCTCCTTAACTGCGACCTCAGTGGCACTCATATAGGTGACAGTCTCCAAGGGTAATCTGCATAACAATACCCTGCTTTTTAAGCCTTGACCTCATTAAGACTTTCGTCGTCCTGTTTCATATGCAGTAGAGCACTCTCATCATCACACGGGAACGAGCATACACATTTATTATAGTAGTGCTCTCCAAATCACGCATTAGCTTGTTGTTACCCATTGAATCTTCTTCGTGGGATCTCCACTCAGAGAGATTGGGTTGCTACTAACGATGACTTAAATCATAGGCTTTAAGCCCCATTCCCCTAGATGAGTTAAAGACTTGTCCTGCCGACAACCCTTTAGTAAACGAATCAGCCAAGTTATCCGCTGATCGTATGAAACTTAAGGTAATGACTCCCGATGTAGTCAACTTGCGCAAGATTTTATACCTTAGTTCAATATGCCTGGAAGACCTCTTATTATGATTCTTACTCTTAACCTTATCAAGAGCTGATTGGCTATCACAGTGAATCAAAATTCCAGGAATTGGTTTATTCAACCAGGGTATATCTATTAATAGATCCCTAAGCCATTCCGCCATTCCTCCAGTTTTATCAAGAGCTACTAACTCAGCATCCATAGTAGATCTTGTTATCACAGTTTGCTTGGAAGATTTCCATGCAACTGCCCCACCACCAAGTGTAAATACATAACCACTCGTGGCCTTTGTTTCATCAGAATCTGATACCCAATTAGCATCACTGTATCCTTCTAATACAGCAGGGAACCCGGAATAATGTAAACCGAAATTTACACTTCCCTTCAGATATCTGAATACTCTCTCAATGGCAATCCAATGAGACTCATTAGGGCTCTTAGTATATCTACTTAGTCTTCCCACAGCATAGGATATATCCGGTCTACTGCAGTTTGCCAGATAACTCAAGCTTCCTATCAGCTGTGAATATCTAAGTTGTGACACACTTTCCCCAAGATTTTTCTTTAGTCTTACACTTGAATCATACGGCGTACTGACAGGTTTTCTATCGAAGTAACCATACTTCTTTAGAATCTTCTCCACATAGTGTGATTGACTCACAACTATTCCATTAGAAGTCCTATCAATCTTTAAGCCCAGTATGACTTTGGCAAGACCTAAGTCTTTCATATCAAAATTCTCGTTAAGGAAACCCTTAACCTTATTGATATGATCCACATTATCACCAAACAATAAAATATCATCTACATACAGACATAACATCACAAAACTATCGTTAAAAGATTTCCAATATAAACATTTATCCGATGTACATACAACAAAATTATTAGAAAGAAGAACATAATCAAACTTTTGATGCCATTGTTTAGGAGCCTGTTTTAACCCATAGAGAGATTTAATTAACTTACATACTTTTCTTTCTTGACCTGGAACTACAAAACCTTCAGGCTGCTCCATATAGATTTCCTCCTCCAATTCACCATTTAAAAATGCTGTTTTGACATCCATTTGATGGATCTCGAGGTTATAATGAGCTGCTAATGCAATAAGCACTCTAATTGTAGTTATCATGGTCACAGGAGAATACGTGTCAAAGAAATCTTGACCTTCCTTTTGACTATACCCTTTAGCCACTAATCTAGCTTTGCACTTTTCAATGGATCCATCAGGATAATATTTTCTTTTAAAGATCCATTTGCACCCAATGGGTTTAAACCCTGGAGGTAGATTTGTTAGAACCCACGTCCCATGTGCAAGAATTGAATCCATCTCACTCTGTACTGCTTCCTTCCATAAAGGAGATTTACTAGATGACATAGCCTCACTAAAAGTCAAAGGATCCTCATTCTCCACCATGTAAGTATAAAAGTCATTTCCATAATTCTTCTCTATTCTGGCTCTTTTAGATCTTCTAACCTCTACATTGGTATCCGAATTTTCAATTCTTGGAATAGAAGATGATGAACCATCTTCTTTATGCACTACAGCTTTACTCTTTTCCTTCATAGGAAATACATTCTCAAATAATGTTGCATCATCGGACTCCTTAATAGTATTAGGTACATAATCCTGCCGATCAGACCCAATTACTAAAAACCGATATCTCTACTATTTTGTGCATAACCAATGAACACCGCATCATTTGTTTTTGAACCTAGCTTATCCATTTTCACGTTTGGGATTTTTACTTTGGCAAGACATCCCCAAACCTTAATGAATTTCAAGCTTGGTTTTCTTCCTTTCATTAACTCATATGGGGTTGTATTTTGTCCTTTATGAGGCACACGGTTTAAGATCATACAAGCAGAAAGAATTGCTTCTCCCCATAAATTCTTCGGTAGACTCGAAGACGAAAGCATAGAATTAATCATGTCAATGAAAGTTCTATTCTTTCTTTCTGCCACTCCATTAGATTGAGGAGAGTAAGGCGCTGTAGTCTCATGTATTATTCCTTGATTTTCACAAAACTTGCAAAATTCAAGAGAACAATACTCCCCACCACGATCAGACCTTAGTCTTTTAATCCGCCTCTCAGTTTGATTCTCAACCTCTATCTTATAGACCTTAAACTTCTCAAAAGCCTCATCTTTAGACTTTAGTAAATAAACATGACAATATTTAGAGTAATCATCAATAAATGTAATGAAATATCTCATACCACCCCTAGTAATTAATCCATTCAGTTCACATATATCCGAATGAACTAATTCAAGCAAACATGTAGACCTATCAATAGACCTATAAGGTTTCCTAGGTTGTTTTGCTTGAACACATATTTCACATTTATCATTAGTTACATCATGCAATTTCGGAATCAAATCAAGATTCATCATTCTTTTAATAGTATTTGAATTCACATGTCCAAGTCTCATATGCCACACATCAAAAGAATCAACATTATAAACTAAAGAGTCATCTACTTGAAATAAAAAGTTATTACAAGAAACCAAATTTAGTTTAAAAAGGCCATCACACACATAGCCTTTGCCAATAAAAGTACCATGTCTAGTTATTATAACTTTATTTGACTCAAACACTAATTTATATCCTTCTCTACTAAGAAGTACTCTACTAACAAGGTTCTTCCTCACACTAGGCACATGCAACACATTACAAAGAGTTAACGTGTTCCCCAATGTAAACCGGATGTCCACATTTCCAACTCCATAAACTCTAGCCTCAGAGGAGTTCCCCATCGTCACAGTCCTATCCTTTACTTCCTGATAGAAAGAAAAAGAAGAAACATCAATACCGATGTGAACAGTTGCCCCTGTATCAACCCACCAATCGGTAGATTCACATGCCAAGTTAATTTCGGAATTAGTTAATACTAACCTGTCATCTGAAGTAACCATGTTAACATGAGCAGAAGATGCAGCCCCACCATGACTATGGTCCTGACCTTTCTTCTCTTTGCACTTGTTTGCAAAATATCCCGGTTTCCCACAGACCCAGCAAACCTTCGACTTCTTGTCCTTATGGATATTTGAACTAGGTTTGAAAGACCGATTCTTAAACTTCTTGTTGTTCTTCTTATTGTCATGAAACTTCGGTTTCCCTTCTACAACATTGGCTTGAGCACTATCTTTAACCCCAGAAGATGAGCCTTGTAAGATTTTCATCTTACCCCTATGCTTTTCTTCAATTTGTATGGCCACCATAAGATCATCAACGGACATTGCGTCCCTTTTGTGCTTCAAGTTAACTTGGAAATCCTGCCATGAGGGTGGTAGCTTGTCTATAAGTGCCGGAACTTGGAGCCTCTCGTCAACGGGAATGCCTTTCCCAATGATCTTTGCTACCAAATTCTGTATCTCAACAACCTGGTCCCTAACAGATTTGTTATCAACCATCTTGTAGTCAAAATACTCGCCTACAACATATTTTTCTTCCCCTTCATGCTCCTTTCCAAATTTCTTATCAAGGGTATCCCATAGTTCTTTAGCAGATTTAGTATTCACATGCAAATCATATAATTCATTGCTCAAGACACTCAATATTTGTCCATGGCATAGTTCATCATCTTGTTTGAATTTATCAATACCAACAGGCTTAGTAGTTCCAACTTCAGACGAACTAGCAGTCTTGTCAGATTCAGAAGATACAGTTTTTTCCACATAAACATCAGAAATAACATAGAATATGTTCAATTGAGTAAACCAAAATTTCATCTTTGTTTGCCATCGCATGAAATTCTTGCCATCAAATTTCTCAGGCTTCAATGATTTGTCAACACCCATAATTGCAGTAGTATTCAATCAACAAGAACAAATAGTATCTGTTTCAAGATTGTTGGGATTGTCACATAAAAGAGGGCTGAAATACTACTAAATTATGCACATAAAATGACAAATATATATACACAAAAATTTACTAGAATGAGTATAAGAATGAACCAGGTTCGAGGCACGCTATGCGTTGTCCTTGAAACAGATACGCCGCCCTCCGTGCACAGGCGAAAATCGCGTTCCGTTCCCGAGATACAACGAACCACACCGTCAGTTTAAATGTGCACTTCAACTCAAACTGACTGGATCTCAATCAGCGGAGATTCTATTGCTCAATGATGGACCAAGAATCAAAATGAAGAAGAATGAATTATTTTGTTGTTTTCTGTAACCCTTCTCTGTGGAAAATCGTTCTCTATATATAGATGAACGCATTTGGGCCTTTTCTAGAAGAAGAGACGCGCTTTTCCGCAGAGAAAACGGCCATTTACTCGCTGTAACCACTTAGCCGATCGATCGTTTTATAAGCCGATCGATCGCCTTATTTAGCCTAAAATTACGATCAATCGTTTTATTACGGTGCACAAATCCTAAAATTCCAGTAACTACGATCGATCGTTTTTATACCGATCGATCGGGCCAATATGAAAACCAAATTTCACAAAATTACAGTAACTACGAACGATCGGTTTATCACGGTCGATCGTTATACGATCGATCGCATTATTTGACCGATCGATCGCTGCATTTTTTAACTTATTTGTTTAATTTCAAGTCAATTTTCAACAGATCATAGGAGGCAGGAGGCCTACTTTGACTGCATGTCTACACAGGGAAAGCTCTGCGCTTGCGCTCTGTTTGAACTTTGAACTATGAAGCCATTTGCGTTGCCTATGCCATCCTTCCATTTCAGGTAGAAAAACTTTTCTTACAGCGTGTCCCGTTTCTCCAGTCAAAAATCCTAGCAACCAAACACCTAAATCTAAACCCGAACTTCATTTCCCACTTCTAAAACATCTAACCAAACCAATCCGTAAAATGTTTGAAGCCGTTTTTCCCGAGAATTTCCCTTAAAAGGCTATTGTAGCAGCTTAATGGGACGTTTACTGAAAAAATAAAAAAAACCTTCATTCACACAAACGCTACCCCATCGCTGAAGTTAAGGGCTGCTCGTGACTCGTCTCACCAAGCACCACCTAAAAAGCTAGGGCATCTAACAGAAAAATAAAAAACAAAAACAAGTAAATCATACATCGACACCAATCTTCATCGATCTATAACAAAAATGTAAGCTGAATGGATGATGAAAAAGTCTCCCACGAGAGTTTTTTTTTTCAAAACAAGAGAAGGAACAGATAGGTCAATCATCGTCGCCGTAGGCGCGGAAGCGGTAGCGCTCCTCATAGGGGCCGTTGAAGAAGAGGTCGGCCTCGAACCACTTGGGGTACCGGACCAGATCCCCCGCCACGAACCGCATGTACCGGTGCCCGGGGCTCCCCTCCGGCACCACCCGCACCTCCCCCTCCACGATGTACACCTGCTGGTCCACATGCCAGTCCCACGGCAACTGGCACTTTCCCGTCTTCCACGTCGACCACCGCGTCACCCCCAGCTCCTCCAGCCTCTTCTCCGACACCCTTCTCTCCACTCTCACGTTGTACAGCTCCTCCAGCGGCCTCTCGAACCTTGCCCTCACCGCCAGCCCGCTCCTCCCTCTCCCTTCTTCCGCCGCCCGAAGCGCCGTCGAGGACGGCCGCCGGCCGGCCGCGAAGATGCTCGGACCCATGCTCGCCGCCGCCATGGCTTTGCTATTTCTGGCCCGCTCCCAAATGGATTAGATGGCTGCGCAACCGGATATACCCGGTGTCGTGGAGACTAAAATGCCCCTACTTTCTGTTGAAATGATGATTATGCTCAATCGGTGTACATGGGGCCGTTTGGGGCGTGAAAAAACTAAAATATCTACGGTCGATTTTCTACGTCCCTTTAGCATTCGGGTTTTTTCACTATCCAGCGTGAAATACGACCTGATGTGTTTCAGCTAAAAATGAAAAAAAATATAAATGCTACAGTATAGCAAAATATCCGCATCCACTGTGGATGTTTTACTTTTAATCACGCCCCAAACAGACCCTAAATCGGACCTGGTTCTGGAATTGGACGCCAAGCTAACGTGATGGAAATGATCAAACGAAAAACTGTCAGAAACTCTCTAGTTTGTATATAACTCAGACATTAGTCACATTACAGACACAAGATGATGTCATATTTCTTTCATTACATAAATGAGAGCTTAGAACATCTCAACCTCAAAAACAATAATTTACAGACAACTGAAACGCGTCATATTGGTAAAATATCATGTAAAAGGAGTTGTAGGAGCATATGTACATGATTGAGGAAAAGGTGGAGAGGCTAATTAGTTGAATCAGGATATTGATCTCAAAGATGAGGTGCCTCCTGAAGTAGTTTGCCTAGTGGGATGAAGAAGCTCTTCTAGAATTTTAGCTAACCAGTTCAATCCCTCATATAGGCCGTCGCCTTTGAGCACACAAGTCCCTTGGATATGCCATCTTCTGTTCTTAAGATCATACAGACCAAGCCCTTCACAGACTTCCATTGGTGTCATGGCCGCTTTCTGATTGAACAACATTAGTAATACACACATTCAATACAAAAATGGTAAAGAATTTGAAGTTGGAAGACAGTAATGAACAAGAAATAAAACATTGTAGAAAAGTCCTGTTTATTAGCAAAGACTAAGTTGGCACCGTTCAGCATGAGAGGGTCGTTTATGATTGCCTGGAAAGAAAGGGTCTCCGCAGGATTAACAGACTGTTAAACCATATCAACTTTAGAGTATAAGTTATACAACATGCATCAAATAAAAACCTGAAATTCTTCTCTAGCATTTATCAGTCTCTCTCTGTCCAAGGAATCAACAACATAGATCTGCCAATAATAAAAGTACCAATTACAAACCTAAGAAAACTATGAAAAAAAAAAATTTGCACCAGCCGGGAATCGAACCCGGGTCTGTACCGTGGCAGGGTACTATTCTACCACTAGACCACTGGTGCTTCTCGTATGGTGGTATATCTTATTAGTACTTCACTTATTGTAGCTTCTGCTCCATCGTCTTCTTGTTCTGCTTCTGGCTCTTGTGAAACGAAACCATTTTGCGATCTTTGATTCGTGAAAGGAGCCAAAGAAGCATGTTGAAATGGGCAAAGCTGCGTCCTTTGATCGTTTCCGCCGCGGAAGGCAGCCGCTGCCTTCTTCAGCTGCGCCGGCTCAGTACCACTCCCATCTCCCACCTCGCCTCTTTTCTTCCCTCCCGACCTGCCGCCGGCTTCCAGCTCACTCATTTCGGACATCGATCCCCCTGCTTTTCCCCTTTCATGGTGACTATGCATTCTACTTTCGTTGGGCTTTTATAAAACTGCAATTTTATGGGTGTTGGTATGGTGCTGATGAATGTGGTGGTGAAAATCAGATGATTCAGAAGCGGGATGCTTCCTCCAAGGAAAGGAAGAGAACTCGGGGCACTCCCGTTACTTCTAAGCTTAAAAAAACCAAAATCAAATCCTATTCGTATGTTGTCTCGGTTATTTCTGTACTGGTTTTTATGTGTTTTTTTTTGTACCTTTACGATCGTGGTTGTTGATTTGCTTTTTTAATGGCTTGCTTCCAGGTCGTACAAGTCCCGGTTTAGGACGATGAATGACGGGCAAATTCGGCGCTGGAGAGAAGGGAAACGACACAATGCCCATTTGAAGGTAGCTGCTTGTACATTTCGAATTCTGATTTCGGAAAAGATATACATTGTGTTTTTTGTTTGATTTGCTATTGTTACTTCCCCATGTTTATACTCCCGTCGGCCATTGATTGGCTATGTGTAAATTGTATGCTGGAGCCTTTTTCCGTTACTGTTGGTATAAGAGAAACAACTATAAAATCAACGAAGGATGTCTTCCTGGCAACTGTTGTTAGAATTCTGTTGTGCAAACGGAGCCTCAAGAAATTTAGTACCTCAAGTGGTTGGAACTTGGGGCCAGTAGATAATAGAATGAAGAGGTTGAGTCAGTTTCCTTTAAAAAACAGGGCCTTTTTAATGGCAAAAAAAAAAATTGCCTCTGCCAGCAGAAATTTGAACTAAGGTTTCATCAGTTCAAAAAGTAAAAATTAAGACAAAAAAAAATGTTAGCATCAGGGTGCCAGCTAAAGTTTACTGCTTGAGCGTCAGTTATTCTTGGATCAGAAACTATTCCCTGTAAGGTTCCTAAAAACCTAAAAAACATTGATTTTCTTTACTGATTTATCATTCACTGGCTTAGCTAAATAGAATAATCATGTTATGGTGTTATAAAAGAATGTAAAACATAGAACATTCTAAGCAGAGCAGTGTGGAGGAAGATGTTATGTTAATTGAAGTTTGCAGTAAGATCTTGTGGATCTTGCATTTCATATAGTTTGACTAGTATTACTATATTTTCGGTTATGTAGCCATTTATTTTAGCATGGCATATACGATTCATGTTAACAAATTACCTCACAGCATGAGGGAAAAGTACAGGAAAAGTTCTTAATGCTGAGTATACATTTTCTCATTTCCCTTTTGGTTTGTTCCCTTCACCACATTTTAGGTTTCTGGAGAAACGTGAACTTACTTGATGTATATGAAAAATTGATCTACTACAGCAATGATAATGCGCACATTATATTTTTGTCTGGTTAACCAATGCATACCAAATAAGTCACATGTAGAGATAATCGCTCTATGGTCTATTGAACTTACAGACATGGTGGATATGTTTCGTAAATGCACCATGGCATTAGGGGTAGAAAAACGCTGCATTGGATCACCATGGTATTGACATTCTTCTTGCGCTCATTTGTTATGATTGTCATCGTCATAAACCCAATTATCTTAGTTATTCATCATCATCATACGCCTTATCCCAGCTATCTGGGGTTGGTGGCATGGATTATATACCGCGCTTTACTCTTAGCGGAATTAAATTGGTACAGAATCCATGCAAAGAAACATAGTGGCAAGTTTTTACGCCGGATGCCCTTCCTGATGCAATCCTCTAAAGAGGGGATGCAATTATCTTATTAGGAAAGGAAAATTCATTGGTCATTATCTTATGTGTGTGGGGTTGACATGGATTTACTTTGCCATTTGGCCCTATTATAGACCATTTCTACATTCAACTCATATGTCTCCTAGTCTTTCCTCTCCACTTAGTCTTTCTACTATTCAGTCCTACTGAGCTATCTTCGAATATGAATTTAATAATAGAACTGCTGATTTATCTCATCATCATACTCCTTCTGTGGTTGGGGGCATGGGTTCTGTACCATATTTGACTCTTACCAGAACCAAAATGATGGTACAAAATCCATGTGAAGGAACCTAGAGGCAAGTTTTTATCTGACAGAACTACTGATTAAGATCAGTTTTCTACTTGTTTTGGCATTTCTTTTTTAAACACTAACCTCATAATAGCTGCAGTTGTGATAGTCTTCAAAGATACTTTGAATGTCGAAAGATTTTTCTGTTAACAAATGAAAGTGAGAACTGGGGAACTGAATAGCCATAAAGAGGAAGGAAGAAGGTGGACATATATTTGTTTCTATTTTCATTATCATCTATACGTACTTAGTTTATGGAATTCATGTCACTGTCCAGATAGCTTTACAATTCATTTTCTGATCCCAGATGATTGGGGTATGGTGTAGATAATGATTTTCTATAGCTGAATTGTTGTTTTGTGTGCTATTTTTGTTTTTTGTGCTCTACTTCTTATCTTCTTTTGTGTGTTGACAAAAAGTAAATCATAGTGTGCTGTGCATCGTGCAGTCAAAGAAAGCAAAGAGACGACTTAGACAACCTGCTCTCGTCCATGCAGCCTACGCCAAAGTAATGAAGAAGCTCAATTTTTGTGGTTGAGTGCATTGCTTGGAACGATTAAGCTGTTAATGTGGAACGGCTTTGAAAATTTTTACTGAGAACAACTTTGTACTGGCCAGAAACTATATGTGAAGCTCCCAGCCTAAAAAAAGAACAGGAGATTATGGGAATCCCTCCATTTTTTTTTGGCACCATTGCATGAGTTCGTTGTTAGTTTTTTGTTCGCATGAGCGGTCATTTTCTTTCATTTGGATTTGATCAAATTGTGAAACTAAGGTTTTAGTAATTATCACATCATTCTTGAAGGATGACGAAGCATGGGTGCAGGCTTGGACTGATACAGTATTAGAAACCTGCATAAGCGTCTAGAGATCCAATCTAAGTAATTTTTTTAAAAAAATCAAAGACGAAGTAGGTGGAGGCGGCATGGGCCTGTCTGAGCTGCGGATGATGAGAATCGGAAGGTCAAATGTGTGACCATCTGCCCCATGAGAGTGGCTGCAATGGTGGAGGCCAAGAGGCTAGGATTAATGTCTAGGAATAAACATAACTGCATAAGGTCGCAACCTGACTCCTGTATCTGGTGTTACGTGCATTGCATTTGTCGATTTACAACAGTTAGAGGTGGCTGTTCTTCTCATACGTGAACAACATGGGGAACCTCCTCCGCAGTGTTCTCCGCCTCTTGAATAAGGAATGTCAATTGGGGTTTGAAATTCAAGTATACTTTGTGATCCTGAAGAGAACCTTTTGGTTGTTTATTGTCAATATGAGGTTTTAAAGGACAACATGACACGACGATTTCGGGACTGTTTGGATACGGAATCCTTAGCAGATTTAGGCCAGATGGAATGAAAAATTCCGTCTGAAGGAGGATTCAGGCCCAATTCCACTTAAATTATTGAATCTGCTCATGAGAAGATTCGGCTTGTTCACACAAATTCCGATCATCAAAATTTGTATCACTAATTGTTAGAATATAGATTGTCCTACTTTAATTCATGCATTTTCATACGAAGGATACACTACATTTTTTTACAGGTAAGACACCCTTGAACACTGTGAGCCATTGGGATACAGTACATTTCTCCCCCCTGTTTCCACATGTCTGTGTATGATATTTCCATTCTTGACGTTTCACCATGCAGACTAGCAAGTATGGTGTCAAATGTCAATGCATTCACCCTAGATTTATCTGTAACAGACAGGAAACTCATCTGGTATAAATGTGGGTTGCATAACATCTGCAATATCGGAAGGTAATTCTGCTGGTGGAAGCAAGCCTTCAATATGGAATTGCCAATTGGGGGAATATTAGCAAGCCATTGCTCTTATGTCACTGTTTTGCTTCTTCTGTTTCACCTTTTAATAAAGGTACCTAAGGCTTATGTAAAAAAGATAGAAAACATGGTGAAAGAACCTTGGACAGAGACCCCTACATAGAATACTATTGAGAGTATGCGAGTACCAATTCTATTTCTTTCTTTCACCAATCAGTTAACCACTTTTCAGCACGTCAAACCCATAACAAGAAATTTAAAACCATTAAAAAAAAGAATAAAAAGAGTAAGGCGGATTACAAGATCCAATTTACATTTTACATTTGATATATGGAAATCGAAGAGCATCTCTATATCAACCGAAAAATTTTCAGAGTCAACGTGACCCCTTCACGTTCAACCAAGATATACAACATATAGAACGCCGCCCAACATTTTTTACTACCACGCACACAATTCAGAGTGTGCAGGCCTTCTGAAGGATTCAGATCTTGATCCATTTGATCTCTTAAATGCACGAGGAAGTTAAAATTTCAGTTACATCCTGGAAGTATAGACTTTCAAATGCATCATGTATTGAGTTTAACTATTTGAATCTTCGCACTCTCAAGTATTTACATCTTCATCATCGCCATGTCGGCCACAGTCAGAAACCGTAGCAGGACAATCCATAGTAGCTTTTCCTTTGTTGTCCGACATTTCAACCCTTTGGCTCCTCAGAAGCTGCAGTTGGCTTTGTAAAACCTAATAAAGTCATAACAAAAATTGTGCCATATGTTAAAAACCTCGTTGACATTAGGATTTGTGAAAAGGTGAGTTGGTAGGCTAAACCTCAACTGCAATGTATGCTGATTGAGCAACAGCTGAAAAGCGAAGTTACCTCAATTTGGTGCTGCAGAAACTTTTCATGGAGTTCTGATGAAGAGCCTGGTACACTTGGATGATTAATAAAACCTTCGCTAGTATCATTGGCTGCTTGAAAAGGCATGAAAGTGTAAGGCGTATATTGTGGAAATGCATGATTTTCTAGAGATTGCCATTGCTGCCCAGAGGTGCTTGCATCTGAGCTTCCATTAGAATTCTCTCCATGGTCAGCACCTTGTACTGGCACATACATCTGCGGTACATAAGCATATGCAGGGGACCTGTACCAAAGAGCTCAGTGTTCTCATCACTTCCATGCAATGCATTTTTCTTCCCAGATGTGATACTTACAGTAAGACAAAAGGTACAAGAAAAGGAAATACCATGCAACTGTGTTTGCATAAGGGTAAACATATGACTTCTCATATATTGCAGCAGCAGCCGTAGCAGCTTGAAGCCTTGCTTGATGCTGGGTCACATTATTATCTGGTTCTCTACTTTCTCCAGATCCTTGAGCTGATGTTCCAGAGCCACCTGATTGAATGAAGTACACTAAGATTGAGACAAACGCATCTAATTGTCCTCTGAAGAAACTAAAGCTGATGTTCCAGAGCAAACTAAAGCTGCAACCAGATCAGGAGGATAAGAGCAAAGATTCTCACCAGGTTGATTTTGCTCTGGAGGCACTCCGTGTGCACCAGCAGAAGCAGATGTGCCATTTTCAGAAGGAACAACCAAGGCTCTGCAAGTAGGACATGTATTTTGTCGCTCCAACCATGACCGCAGGCAATGAACATGGAAGATGTGACCACATATAAGCTTCTTAGCAGTTACCATCTCTTCCCGGCAAATGATACATGTGGCGTCACTTCTGCATACTTATAAGAAGTTATATCTCTGAAACCAGAAGGAAAGTCAAAGCCACTAAATACAAATAAGGAAGATTAACATACGCAATAAGCTCTTCTGGTGTTGCATCAGGGAAACGATCATTCATGTTAGAAGTGATTTTCCGATAACGAATGTAGTCAGCAACTCGAACCTTGAAATTACGAAATGTCTCATACAGCTCCCGAATTAAGTGCAGTGGTATACCATAGTTCCTGAATTATCACAATGAGAAAAGGTTAGGACAGACTCAGATTCCAAAATAGAAAGAAAAGATAGATGCATCTACTTACATAGTAACAAGTATAAAAACTGAGATATGTCAAAAAAAACATGCATTAAAATGATTCTGCCATCATAATATGTGCCTTGTTTCATATCACCTTATGCTTGCCATAACTACCTGAGGTTGTTCACATGGATTCTACCCTAACAACATCCACAAAAATTATGAAAATATGGACAAACTAAAAGGCACTCCTTGGAGGTGTCAAGAGAAGGACAAGAGTTCAAACACATACCCATCCACACCCCATCCCCCAATAAAGAAAAGTAAAAGAAAAAATACATACTACAGCTACACTAATATTAATAATAACAAGCATCATCGTATGACTAATAACACTAATGATGATGATGACAATGATCATAAAATCAGAAGATGTCAGATGTGTTATTCTAAATCAATCTAATCAAATATTTAAGAGATAGAACCTCTACATAGTTATATTTCACATGTATTATCATTAGCAATCACCACCAATGAGTTACTACAGTTATATTGATTACATGTATTTTCATTACCTAGAATTAGATAGCAAAATGCTACAACAATCTCCAACGATCGATAGTGAACACAAATGCTACTTTACTTACACGAAAATCGCAAGAAAGAACACGAGGTACATAGACAAGTGAAGCAGATCACAAATAAGTTCCAAATAGAAGGTGTAGACTGCCTTTTTCTCCCACTGCCCTTCCATAAGCATGTCACTAACATAGAAAACATACTTTATAAATGTTGAAATCGTTGTTGTTGCCAGTATCATATACCTGAAAAATCACAATCCACCGATAACCTTAATTTTTAAGCAAAGAGTAAAACAAAACATTGATTATAACGCCACATTCAGACCTCAATAGCACAAAAGCTAAAATTCAATAATTTTATATTAGAGGACATGCAGTCTGTCCAATTTATATACTTACTCAAATGAAAAGAAAAGTGATACCGAAGGCATCCTTGTCTGGTTTAAGTACTTCAAAGAACTGTATAAGAAAAGACAATCCACAAGAAGAAGAAACCCCATAAATGACACGATCCTGAGGTGAGAAGGGATGGGAACGGTTGGAGTAGTCTCGATGTACTCTATTCTTTTCTGGGCCAACCAGTGTAATGCCTTAATAAACAGAAGGGCTGTGACCATGGCAAGAAAGGAAACAGAAAAATCTTGTCGGAAAATTGTAATTGCAAATAGGATCTCCATGACCTCTCGCCAAGATTGTTCATTCAACCTTTCGACTTCAGCTTCACGGAGGGAACCAAGGAACAAACACTTGGTCAACTGCCACAAGGTACACATGATGACCAAGCCCATATTCAGAAGCAGCACCAAACTAATTTTCGATGTAGAAAGGTACACCATTGCTGGGTAAAATTGGCCTCTGCTACTGAAAGCATGGTAAATCACAGCAACTGCCCCTCCTAAACTAATACCAGCATATGTCCTAAGCCGCATCATTTTGCCAGAGCCTACAAAAGTTTTCAATTAACCAGAAGAGTCAATATATATATATATATATATATATATATATATATATATATATAAAAGCAAACCCAGCTCCATGTACAAGTTATGCTCATGCATAAATCTGCATCAAGCTAAACAAAACAAATCTAAGAATCTATGAGCATCTAAGCTGAGAAGAGCTATATTGATTAAATTCTTAGCCAATAAATTTTTAAGGATTTAGTCTATAAGCATGATGACATGACACCCATTTGATAATAACTAGCACCTAACTATATCATTTGCAATCAACTTTACGTTGGGACAATTAAATTTCTCCCTCCGTCCGGGATTATTACTAGCATTGGCTCTTACCAAATGAACTAATTTTAGTTTATTTTGAAAAAACTTATGTTAATAACAAGAAAAAAAGAGGAACTTCCTAACATGTGAGGGCACAATAATTTGGTCTGAGAGAAGCCAACATAATAAAGAGAAAAGAAGCTAATCAGTCGATTCTGACAGTGACAACAGTATCAAATTTCAACATGAAAAAACAAATGCATGTCATGATTTCAAAAATAAACCATCAATCGAATCAACAATAACGCATGCGAGGCGAAGGAGCAATTGGAATACGTTCCCCTTTTAAAAAATTACAGAAAAAGTAAACAAATTTCGAAGCGACAACAGTAATGGCGATCCACAGAGATTGAAGAACTGACTAATCAGCGCTATAAAGATCACATACTTCAAGCAAATCAGCAGAAAAAATCAAAATAGAAACGGGAATTTGCGAAGCGGAAGATGGTTGTCCGAACCTGATGAAGCCGGAATTTTAGGAATAGGGCTGCGAGCCAAGAGCGCGCGACAGGAGAAAAAGGATTTAATTGACAAAGAAATTAGCCACTTTTATATCCTTGTTTTGTTTGATTTGCGTACATGTCACAGGCTAGAATCGTATCCAATGAGTTTATGACACGTTTGATTTATATTTGCCCGACGGGAGCACGGGCCTAGGGGCCTAGGGATTGCTTTGGGCCGTGCCTTGTACAACATCTAACTTCTGGGCCCAACAACACGGTTGGGCCATGTAGGTGCAATATGTGTTGCTGGAGCCACTTGGCCGGGGCGGTGGCGGCGGGCCATGTAATGGATGGGAGGAGCGAGAGGGGCTCACCGGCCCGGGAGTTGGACTCGGCGGAGCTCGGGGGGTGCGTTCGTACGGAGGTGTTGGAGGAGGGAAAGGTACAACTTTAAGCGTTCAAACTTTGTTTGCTAATTTGTGTTTCAGAACAAATTAACTGAATTATCAAACAAATTTCGACATTTTATTCATATGGAATAAGCTTTTAAGTGCGGAAAAGTCCTACTATGTAACTCGGAAGTTTGAAGAATTTAACCTTTTTTTTTCATAGCGATTGATTCAATAAAAAGCAATGTTGAAGCAATCGTACGGGTTTTTTTTATAGTTCAAATTCTTTTTACTTGACCTACGACTCCCACATAAACAATAGACTCTTAGAACCTCCTCCTCCGTCGATTCCTTGCATAAGCTGACCTACATCATGAACTTTGGAGGGTTTATAAATGGCTCTATCTTGTTAAGCTGAGAGTGGACAATCACCATTGGATGAATAATTCATCACACCTGTTTTAGCCAACCCACTATACACGCGTTAAAGGGGGTGGGCAGGCTAAAACATGGGGTGCCAAACTACCACCCATTACCAATGAGGTTTCATAATTTCATGCAGAAGTTCAGTAGGAAGAACAGATCTTAATATTTTAACACGTAAAATGGTGCTACCTGACATCTACCATGTATTTACTATTTTCAAACAATAACATAATATAAGGGGGAAAATATTTGCGCCAACTGTTAGTTGAAGGGGAACCAATTTTTGCCAGAGAACATAGTAATCTTGGATCAATGAGACTTACAACCTAACTAAAAGATTAAAGGTCTTGCATTTATAGTATTTTCGCCTCGATTTCCTCCAAACTCAGTCCCTTCGTTTCTGGAACAACGAAGTATATGAAGAAGAGAGATATCACAGCTATGATTCCGAAAACTGCAAAAAGAGGTCCAGCTCCCAGCAGCGCCTGTAGCATCAAGAGAACTTAAGGTAAGACTGTGTGTTTAAAGGAAATGATTTTAGGAAATCGAAGAAGCTGCTACATAGATCCAAAATACATAGATCCAAAAATAAGCTTATTGAGACATCCAGATGCCTTCAGCTAAAAATCATCAATAATGACATAATAAATAAGAAAAACTAGGCCTTCTATGAGCACAAGATTTCACAACCATTAAAAATCTTTAAACAAGACAACCATACAATTTCCATTTTAAGACATAACTCGTACAAAGCATATATGAAGACACACCATGTACTTCATATATTATATATACCAATATGAGAGAGAGAGAGAGAGAGACCTGAAGAGGGGAGAAAGAGAAGGTCACTAATGCATTCGCAGCAAAATTCACAAGCACTGCAATACTCAAACCGCGGCCTCTGAGGCGCAAAGGGAAAATTTCTGATATCATAAGCCAGCCAATGGGTCCAAATGATAACTGCAATATCAAATTTGAGTTGTATTACTAAACGATTCACTGACATTCACACAGCGAAATATGCCATACAACACTGATAGGTCTTTAATACCTGGTAGCACCCTACATACAATAAGAGTGCAACTACAGCCACAGCTGGGGCATTATTTAGAAAGGTGTAGTATGCTGCCAACAGAAACAGAGACACTACCTGCAAAAAACCAACAGTCAACATGATAATGATATTTTAAATCACAAGCAGCCATCTTTCTTCTAGATTTATGCTCTACCTAACTTATTAAAATTTATACATACAACTAAATCTTTGTTTGCTACAAATCTTGTAGCTTCTTATAACACTTACGAATAATCTTTGTAGCCTAACCAATCAAGTGATGCAACTGCCTAACAAGCATATGTTGCAGTTTAGATGTCTAACCAGCTATATTTATGATAGATTCTTGTAAGGTTAGAAAAAGAATACGTACAATTCCACTAACGCCTCCCAGCAGTAAAGGTCTTCTTCCAAGCTTGTCAACTACTATAACAGCAACCCCAGTCATAATTAACTGCAAGAAACCAATAAATTGATTTGAAAATACAAACTAATGCTGGAACATTCTTTTCAGTTATTCTCACATATTATAGCCAAATAACTTGAAAGCTGATATATTTAACACCCATTTGTACTTTATCATGAGAACATAATATCAGCCCCGATAACATTCTTTTTCACTACCAAAATAAGCAGTGGCAGTTATATCAATTTCATCATAATGTTCTTATATCGGATGAGATGGTATTTCATTTTGTAATTTTTTAGGCTCTAACATATGGCTGAACAAACAACCTAGCAAACGGAAGTTGTCAAACACTTAATTTTTTCTTTCTTTCTAAGGGAAAAAAAAAGTACCTTCAGAAGACCAAGAAGAATTGATACTCGAGTTGCATCAGATGCTGCAGAAAACCCTGCACTCTGCCAACTAAATTTTTTAAGAAGGATCATAATGTTCATGCCAAAAGATCTCTAATAAAAAATCATACTTAAAATCACAACACCCATGATGGCAATACTAAAGTACCTTGAGAATTGTTGCAGCATAATATAATACACTTGGTTGCCCTGTAACCTGCCATTAAACAACCAAATTGTAAAGCCAGCATTTAGTGAACTAATGGGAACTTTAAAAAAGGACAAACAAAGAAGTAGACAATTGCATGAAAGATGAAAATACCTGCTGAAAGAACACCAGTCCTGCACCAATAATCATTGCTTTCAAACATTTTCCTTGGAAAAGATCCCATACTGATGCTTCTTTCTCTTGGTCAACATAGGACAGCTCAGCTAAAATTTCATCAATTTGCTCTGAAGCAGAACTATCAACTGCTTTTCCTCTTAGCCGGCAAAGACAACAGATGGCCGTTTCTCTTGTATCCTGCACATTACCTCTTCCTTGTATAGCACAGAGCAGTAGCCACCTTGGTGAAGCTGGTAGCCACAACATTCCAATCCCCATAATCAGCGCAATAGGTGTGCTACTGACGTACATGTAGCGCCATCCTGAAATGAGATTGACATAAACACTGCTGGCCGTGTAACCTAACTGAACAAAAAGGCCTATAAGTCTCAGAAGTCTTCGCAGATTTGCTAATCAAATGAAAATTGCAGAACTTGCATAACTACCTACCAGCATCCCAAGAACGATGAAGAACTCTTTCAAAGAAATAAGCCTGCCTCGAATTTGACTTGGGGCAGTCTCAGCTATGTACATTGGAGCTGCATGCATGGCCTAAAAGGGGACGACAAATAAAAGTATTTCATGCAGCAAAAAGGCAGAGTAGATAGATGAAGAAAGCTATTAGCTTGAGAATCTACTAACACAAAATTGAGTGAAGTAAAATGAGCATTGTAAAATTACCAATCCAATACCAATGCCATATATGAAGCGGCCGATCACCATAACTGGGAAGTTAGGAGCTAGTGCTGTTAGGAGAGCGCCAACAAGATACGAGATTGAGGAACAAATCAATTCTCTTCGTCTTCCTTCCAAAAATAAAATGTAAAAAATAAAAGCACTTTAGCAAAGACATGATATGGCAGTAATCATAATCTCCAAGCTCACATATAAGATGACAAACCTAGAAAGTCAGCGACCGTAAAGGCCAATGCTGAGCCAATTAAAGCCCCATAAAGTGAACCACTGACCTGAAAATCATTTTGGAATCACACAATCCACTCATCAAAACCAAGAACATGAATAAATTGGTTGACTAAAAACGATTTAAACCAGTCATAATCAATCATCTTACCACAAGCCCAATTTCAACAGATGACAAGTTGTACCATGAAATTCCGCTTAACGTGGATGACTGCAGTTATTTTTGCAAAACAAAAAAATTGGATAATCAGCACTAAGAAAACAGATCATTCAAGCGGTGTGATTTAAAGAACAAATTTGCATATCAGAATAATAAGTTAAAAGGTACAGCACGACAATTTCAATCAACAGAACCTCCAAAGAAATGGTGGCACCAGATGTTGCACCTATGTCATAGCCATATAGGAATCCTCCCAAAGCAGGAAATAGAAACCTGCAGCAAGCAGACCACAAATAAACTAATTATGGATCTACAACTTTCGTATGTACTATACAGGATTCCTAAGACATTTGTTTGCCAGATAGTTTATTCATTTGTTTGTTTCTTTTTGTATATCAAAATATGTGGCTCACAAGCTACAAATCGATAGCATAAATTGACTCATTCATAAAAAAGATGCAATCAAATAAAATGCTTATAAATATGGAGGGGTTTAAGGATTAAAAACTAACGGAAGGATTGCAGCAGCGACAGAATACTTCTCGGGAGAACTGCGGGCATTGATGAGAGGTTCAGTTGCGCTATCGATTTCGCCTGATGACATTTTCGCACCCTGATCGGAAGATGCAGTATTCAGAACACGCGATATGCAGTACACAAAATTAACAACGTCTAATGGCCATCGGAACAAGAAGACTTTAGTAGTAATGACAGATGGAACACGTGATACGCAGCAGTACAACAATAAAAATAATAAAGTCTAGTGTGAACGAAACAAGCCGATTTGATCAGAAATGATAGAAAGACACTTAAGTCTTGAAAGAACAGAAAAAAAAAGAGTTATTTGGGAGACGGAGAGGGACGAACGTCTTTTTTGAGGACGCGGTCGAAGAAGGAGAGGCGAGGCTGCTCGGGGTCGATTGCCTCCGACGCCATTGGAATGTTTATGCTTCAGCCGAAATAGATCACATCAACTTGTTATTTATGCGTGCATAACAATAATAACAGTATTGAAAGCAGCAAAAAAGTCAGCGACGGTCACCTTTTTTTACAGCCAAAAACAGAACACTCTTTATTGAAAGCGTCAAGAGATAACCAATCCCATCTGTCCTGTTACCAGGGGAGTAGTGGGTAGGTAGGGAGGAGGAGGAGAAGAAACGAGGGAAGCAGTCTGGAAGATAGAGGGTAGGAGGAGGCAGGCGGGGGGTGGCATGAGGTTGACAATCGCGCCTCTTTTCCTACTCGAGTTTAGACTGGCATGCGAAAATCGTGTCCCTAAATTCGTTTGGGCAGTGCGAGGCCATGGGAGGTGCACGTTTAAGCTTTGGGGCCTTCCAGCCTTGCGAATTGCTGTGAAAGCCAAACGTTTGCCGTTTGCCGTGATCTTCTCGCGCCTTTCAATGCACTCAGGGAACCCCGCACGTGGGCATAGTCCCTAGTGTTGAGCTCTTTGCTAATACGGGCGCACGTGGGATAAGCTGGCTAGAGACTAACGGAAGTCTTACGTTAATCAGTAGGAACGTGCCAAAGACGGGAAATTATCCAGTGGAATGTTTTTACACGTGGCCTTAGAGAGGTCCATTCAGTTTTTGACACATACACAAATGGTAAAAGTGACTGGATACTCGAATCTTAACTCAGGTGTTTGGATAGGATAGAGATTATTGGTAGGACAACATGGATTGTCCAAAATCTAATAGTGCAGTAATTTAGATCCCATTTGTCTACACACAACAATCATAGCAAATATTGGAGAATCCAAGCAATTTAACAAGAAAAATGCTTTCTTTCCATGAGTTTTTCACGTCTCACCACACGTGCTGATGTGGTGCACCCCCACACTTAGGGGCCGTTTGGGGCGTGATTATTGCAAAACATCCAGACTGGATTCTGGATATCTACTGTAGCATCCAAGTGGATTTTTACATCCAGCTGAAACACGTCCTGAGGTGTTTCAGCTGGATATATAAAAAGGAAATTTATATAAAAAATCATAAAAAAAATTTTTTTTACCAAAATGTGGCAATGTAGCAAATATTTACCGAAATGGTGTTCTGACAAGCCACGCAGGCGCCCGCGTGGCGCGGGCGCCTGCGTGGCTTTTTTTTTTAAAATTAACCCAAAAGGCGTCGGTTGAACCGACGCCTTTCGGGTTAAAAAGAAAGGCGTCGGTTGGACTGACGCCTCTTGAGAGGCGTCGGTTCAACCGACGCCTTTCACTACCTTAACGAAATTCGTCCTATTTTAAACAGGCCGTCACTTCAACGATGCATATCTTTCTCATTTTTGATCCATTTTTGCCCATTTTTTTTTCATTCTTCCTTATTTTTAGTGCTCTTTCTAGTCATTATGATATCACAAAGATGTTGAGCCATCATATACTATTTATCGTAGTTTTTGTGGTATTTTTTTTGATAAATGGTATATGATGGTTCAACATCTTTGTGATATCATGATGATCAGAAAGAGCACTAAAAATAAGGAAGAATGAAAAAAAAATGGGCAAAAACGGATCAAAAATGAGAAAGATATGCATTGTTGAAATTTGTCCCACTAAAATAGCTCAAAACAAGAGGCGTCCGTTCAACCGACGCCTACTACTCCCTTAACGAAATTCGTCCCATTTTAAACAGGCCGTCACTTCAATGATGTATATCTTTCTCATTTTTGATCCGTTTTTGCCCATTTTTATTTCATTCTTCCTTATTTTTAGTGCTCTTTCTGATCATCATGATATCACAAAGATGTTGAGCCATCATATACCATTTATCGAAAAAAATACCACAAAAACTACGATAAATTTTTTCGATAAATAGTATATGATGGCTCAACATCTTTGTGATATCATGATGATCAGAAAGAGCACTAAAAATAAGGAAGAATGAAAAAAAAATGGGCAAAAATGGATCAAAAATAAGAAAGATATGCATCGTTGAAGTGACGGCCAGTTTAAAATGGGACGAATTTCGTTAAGGTAGTGAAAGGCGTCGGTTGAGAGGCGTCAGTTCAATCGGCGCCTTTCTTCTTAACCTGAAAGGCGTCGGTTCAACCGACGCCTTTTGGGTTAATTTTAAAAAAAAAAAGCCACGCAGGCGCCCGCGCCACGCGGGCGCCTGCGTGGCTTGTCAGAACACCATTTCGGTAAATATTTGCTACAGTGCCACATTTTGATAAATTTTTTTTTTTTATGATTTTTTATATAAATTTCCCTATATAAAATATCCAGACGCTACAGTGTAGCAAAACATCCCATCTAGATGTTTTACTTTTAATCACGCCCTAAACGGCCCCTTACACTCTTTCCTGGTCTCCCCCTCCAATTGGAAAAGTCATCAGGTGCGCCTACCTGGATTTATGCCCATCACTACAAAATCTAATTTTTGAGTTGGAAAAGTCAGCCGGTGCGCCTACCTGGATTTATGCCCATCACTACAAAATCTAATTTGTGAACCCCCATGTTAACAAATCATGTCAATCACCTTGGTGAGCGTGAGTTTCCGTACGCGACGGCATCCATAATAATTTCTCTTCCACCCACCTATGAACACCAAAAAAAAAAAGGAAATGATATTTATACATCAGATTTTCTACACATTTTGCTGTGTATAGAAATGTGTAAAAAATCTGATATAGGGTTATCACTGCCCCAAAAAATGGCTTCCTCTATGAAATAACCTGTGCCACATCATCACGTATATTCTCGACGGTAAAATTTAATGCCCGTATAGGACGATTCTCCGAACAATCACCTCACCTCACGGAGATGATTGTTCTTGAACGCATGATTCTCAAACAATCTGCCCAACAATCCTATGAATTGTCAAACAATTCTGATTTTTAAACAATCCGGATAACGCGTCAGTAGTACATTGAAAGGAAGGCTGTGAGCAAGCAAAGCCCGCCGAAAGTAGAGCAGCAGCCATTAGGGTTTTGGGAAACCGGACGCCAGAAGGTTTCCGCCATGGGAAAGTTCAACGTGGTCCAGAAGCAGAGGCGGCAGAAAATTGCAGAGCACAAGCGGGCAGTTCATGGAGAGGCCGGCTCAAGAAAGCTCAAGATTATGCCTCAGCCTGAATCTCTTTCCGGAAAGCGGAAGCGAAAGCTCTTCAAAAAATGGCGCAGAGTAAAACCTCCTCAAAGCTTGAAACTTTTTTCTTCAATTTGAACTATTTCAGGTCTCTCAGGTTCTTGTCATAGTGTCTTAAGTTTGATTATTGTTTCTGCTTTTTATCAGGATCAGAAAGAGGCTTTGGAGAAGGGTCTAGTTACTATGGAAGATATCGAGATGGCTGTTGCAGAGGGTAAAACTTTTTTTCCTTCATTTTGTATGTCCGCACTAGTTTAATTTATAAAATTTCTGTATATATGAGTGGCTTGGTAAGTAGAAACAGGATTGATTGGTAGATAATGGAAGAGTAAAACTTAGTTTTGGCAAATACTTTTGTAGTGCTGAGAATGTCTAATGCGGTTACTGTCCATGTGTTGGAGTGTCTGTCTTTAAAACTTGGGCCTCTTATATCGCTACATTTGAGGAATTTTCACTCACTGAATGATGTAATGTTATATGATGAGCCTCAATTCGTCAGCATGATAGATGCCAATAACACTTGCAAAGGTGTTCTTGCAAAGCTATGCTTATTTGTATTTGCTTCCTACATTGTGTGGAAGCTTACTATATCTTTAGATGCTATTGAGAATTTTACTTGGTTTTTTTATTCATGGGGTATTGCTACATGCTTGTGTTACTGGAACGGGATGGCATGTTGTAGATGGTTAGGATACTATTCTGACGAGCAAAATTTTCTGCAGAATCATTACTCTTCTCAGTGCATTTACTTTACCGTTCTTAAAGTAATGTTCTTTGGAAACTGTAATTGCATATTCAATCAGATAAATTCTGGAGTCGATTGTATATGTTGTAGTTTCAATAGTCGATTGTATATGTTGTAGTTTCAATAGTCGATATATCCATGTTGCTAAACTAATTCAACACCTCTCTTTGTCATAATACTAGCTGCTACCCTCCCTGTCCTGTTTTAACAATTCCATTGGGGAAATTATTGTTTTTTATTGAATGGTGGAAACCACAGCTAAGAGACCTTGTCAAGAGGAAGAATTGGTGATTTTTATTGGATTTTGGAAACTACAGCTAATAGATTCTGTCAGGGGGGGAGAAAATGTTAAAATTCACTTAATTTGAGCCTTGTAGAGCATCTAATATTATCCTAATTGAGCTATTGGAACAGAGCGGAGGGAGTATTGTTTATGCATTGGTCACTATGTAGTTTATTTTCTGTGTGTAGGGACCATGTAGTTAGTTTCTTGGATGGTTTATGGAAAAAAGGGTAATCCGGTTTGACTAGAGCTGTGTGCTCGCTGAAGGTGTGTATTTTTTTCAATTGGCCATGTAGGGACTTCGCATGATGCAGCTAGTGGTACTCAAGGTTTAAAGAAGAAGGCACCAATGAGAATCCGTATGAAGAAAGGTGGGAGGTTGAGGATAAAGAAGTTAACAAACAAAGGTAATTGAATTTTTGTTTTTGTTTCTTCTTCCTCCTCCTCTCTCTCTCTATCTCATGTTTATATGGTATTATGTGTATTCTATAGGGAAAAAGGGAGGGAATAGTTCTGAACCAGCTGCAGTTGCACAATTAGATGCCATGGTCGAATGACGGAGAAAAATGATAAAAGTTCAGCCCAACTATTGGCGCTAGTATTGTGTGGTTCCAGCAGCATCAAACTTCAAAAGCATGCACCTTGGTACTGAAGGCCAATCTTTGTAATTAAGCAAGAACATCGGTTTAATTTCTTCTGTGATCTGAGAAATTTTGGCTGCAACTCTTTGAAATTCTTTTATCTGGGTTACCTTCTCTTCGTTAAGCGGCCCCGTTATTAACAAGTAGAGTAGAAGTTGTTGTAAACACTCGTATACATGCGTGAACTGTTTTCAATTCAGTTGATTTCTTGTGCTGCAAAGAGATTCTACGGTCTAAGATAGTTCATTTTGAAAAAACTTATGGTGATGATAATTCCGGCCGGAGGAGTAATGATTAGTACCTCAGATGGCCATTTGGGAAGGTTGCGAGCTTAAGAAAGTTCTTGCTTTTTTTTTTTTTTGGCAACAAAGTTCTTTCGAAGTCGCCCATTATAGACACAGTAGATGGTGGAGTTAATACTCATATATGTCTGAAGCATCTCCTACTGTGTTTGCACCGAAGAAAAAAATTCTGTAGCTGAGTGGAGTTTCCTCGTGCTACAATGAGATTCTAGGTTCTAAGATAAGAACGATTAATAGCTCATATGGGCCTTTGGAAGGTCGCTAGCTTTAGAAAGTTTTTACAGTAAAGTCCTAGCGAGTGTTTGCAGTAAAGTTCTTGTTATTAACAAGTAGAGGTCATGAGAAGTAGCATAGACGAAGTTCGTTAATGAAACCGTTTTTATATGCTAGAGAGTAGGTTTTATATGCTGAACGCAGTTTAATTTGATATTGGGCTTGAATGTTTTGTTGCGGAAGTCCATCCTCTGGTAGGCAGCTCTAGTCTCTACTGATAGTGTGTATATTTTGCCCAAAAAGAAGAAGAATATAAGAAGAAAAAAGATGGTGCATCTCAGAGGGCGATCCCATTTTACATCAAATGGGTGGAATCCGAACAGATGGATGATGCCCAATGCCCAATGAGGCACGGATGAGAGGTAGCCCATGTCCAGGACTCTCCTTGGAAGGCCTAATGGAACAAACCTCGTACAATACGCCTAACATATTAGTAGGTTCCAATACAAAGTGGGGTCCAACGTACTTGTGCTTTTCTTTGCTTCATTGACCATAAGATTTAGATTTAGGATGAAAGGCTGTATGGACTCAACCCACCAAACCAAAGAAGGCAAGCAAGCTCACCGTGGAAGTGGGGACATGGAACTGCGGGCCCCACGAGTCCTGAACCCAAAGAGCTTCGTCGTGTTGTCCACAGACTGCCGACAAGATGAAAATCATGAGATCTACGTATTATTAGATGGAGTTGTGGGTATAAAGTACGAAAAAGAGAGGGAAGGAAAGCAAGCAAATGACACACGAGAAATCCACAACCCCTCCTAAGTCCTAACTGGAAATCTCCTCTCTCCCTTTAAATAGCTTCCTCAATCCCTCCCTCCATCCCCCTCTGACTCTCCCTCGGGTGAAGTTTTGAGTTTCAGAGATCTGGAGGGACAGGGACTTCGTATCTGCTCCTCAAGTTTGATTTGGAAGTCATAAACCCAGTTGGGTCATTTGCTTGGATCTGGCTCAGAATGTTCTAAGAAGAAGATTTTCAAGTCCATTCCTCTGTTTTCTGTGAGTATGTGGCTGCTTGGATTGCCCAAGCAAAATTGATTTAAAAAGTAATGTGGGTATTAGAAAGCTTGAAGATTAAGAGGGTTTCCAATTGTTGTTAGATATTAGCCATGCAGTCTTGTTTTGTTGTGTCCTTATATGCCGTGTTTTGATGGTTATAATATCCTTTGCAGGGGCTAGCTGGAACTTGTTTCAAAGATCTGAGCTGGAAGATGATCAAAATGATGGGAGCCCTGTTTGTGTTTTTGTTGGTGGGTTCTAGTTCGGGAGTTTTGGCAGATGGGTCAGATCACACGTATAAGGAGGGCGACCATGTCCCGCTCTACGCTAACAAAGTTGGACCTTTTCACAATCCTAGGTCAGTAGCGAGGAGAAGGACACGTTTAGTTGCCCAGATTCTTATGATTGTTACCTTTTGGTGTTGTTTCTGTAAGCTTATTTATTTCCTGGTTCATAAAAAGATTATTCATTTCATTCCTTGACATTTCCGAATTATGTTTGGGTTCGGAACTTCTATTGGCTTGTCCAAGGTTTTTTTCTTTTAGGTTCAATCTCAATGTTTTTTTATAAACAATCACCTCTTTTCTATATGTGTTTAGTGAAATTTTAATGATTTTCGTTTCCTTTTGGCCTCATTTGAGATATCTGGTGATCAATGTGAGCATATGCTCTCAAAAGTTGAATGCAGAAGTTGTATTTTAATTAATTATAGTTACTAATATTTGCATGTAGAGGATTATAAGTTTTTCTTTCTTAGTCCTCATTTTATTACTGTTTCACAACTGGTAATTATATGTGTTTGCAGTGAAACTTATCGCTACTATGATCTGCCCTTCTGTTCACCAGGTATGACCATCATTACGTAGTGTGAAATCTACAAATTACGTCTGCAAACTCTGTCGCATATCAGCTAATCAGGTCTCAGATACTAATTGAGCTTATAAATTTATTGCAGAGCATGTCACTGAAAAAAGAGAAGATCTAGGGGAGGTCTTAAATGGTGATCGATTAGTAAGTGCACCATATGAGCTGAACTTTCGCGTGGACAAACAATCTGACACTGTTTGTAAGAAGACACTCTCTGTGGAAGACGTGCGCAAGCTCCGGGACGCAGTCTCAAAGGACTATTACTTTCAAATGTACTATGATGACTTACCCTTTTGGGGTTTTATTGGGAAAGTTGACAAGGAGAACAAGCTAGATGCTAGCGAATACAAGTTCTTGCTTTTCAAACATATCCACTTTGAGATTCTGTATAATAATGATCAGGTCATTGGAATCAATGTTCAAACTGATCCAAATTTGGCAGAAGATATAACAGAGGACAAGGAAGTGAGTGTGCAGCTTTCTTATTCGGCAAGATGGAAAGAAACCACTATTCCGTTTGAGAAGAGGATGGATAGGTACTCAAAAAGTTCTTCCATGCCCCAACACTTGGAGATACATTGGTTCTCTATAATTAACTCATGTGTGACTGTGCTACTTCTGACTGGTTTCCTTGCTACAATTCTAATGAGGGTTCTCAAGAATGACTTCATCAAGTGAGTGGCAATTCAAAAAGCACTTTTAATCTTTTCCATTAATTTTAAAATCTGAGTTATACAATTATGAACCACTGTGAAGATATTCACATGATGAGGAATCACTTGACGACCAAGAAGAGACTGGATGGAAATACATTCACGGAGATGTCTTCCGGTTTCCTAAATACAAGTCTTTGTTTGCAGCTGTTATTGGATCCGGAACTCAACTCTTGGCTTTGTAAGCTTTTGGACGATTCATTATTTTTCAGATATGAAATTATGCCTACAATTGATTTGCTGATGAATTGTAAACAAATTTGACAGGGCTATTTTCATTTTTCTTCTTGCGCTCGTGGGGGTTTTCTACCCATACAATCGGGGAGCTCTTTTCACTGCCCTTGTTGTCATTTATGCTCTTACCTCTGGCATTGCAGGCTACACTGCAACATCCTTTTATTTGCAACTTGAAGGAAATAACTGGGTAATTTTGTATTTTTTTCACGTGAAATAAGTTCTTAGCTTGGTGCACGTGTGTAAACTTGAGATCTGCTATCAATAAAGAAACTACCGGGAAGAATTGCCACCTAAGACGGCTGCTGATATCATCATCTTGTGCCCATCAATGAATTAGTATTGCAGTGTTAGAGTTTTGGATATTTCAAAAGCTGCCATTCATATTCAGCATGGGAAAAATAATTGCTGTCTTGATATTTAAATGTTTCACTTTTGAGCATAGTGGTGGGCTTGCTGATTGCATTTTTAGTTCCCTTCTCTCTTTTTATTTCGTAAAGATATCTCCAGTTTTCTGATATTACTTATTTGGAAGTGAAATATACTCCTATATGTTTATGAAGACTTGATCACATGTGCTTGATGAATCTGTCCAGGTGAGAAACTTGCTGCTGACTGGTTGTTTGTTTTGTGGGCCACTCTTCTTAACATTTTGCTTCCTGAACACCGTTGCTATTGCGTATAGTGCAACAGCAGCTTTACCTTTTGGTACAATTTTGGTCATTCTGCTCATATGGACTCTTGTTACCTCACCGCTACTCGTTTTGGGAGGAATTGCTGGTAAGAACAGCAAGGCTGAATTTCAGGCGCCATGCCGCACAACCAAATACCCGCGAGAGATTCCCCCACTTCCATGGTATAGAGCGACTATTCCTCAAATGGCAATGGCAGGGTTTTTGCCCTTCAGCGCTATCTACATCGAGCTTTACTATTTATTTGCAAGTCTCTGGGGCCATAGGATCTACACCATTTATAGCATTCTATTTATCGTCTTCATCATTCTCATCATTGTTACTGCATTCATCACAGTAGCCTTGACATACTTTCAGCTGGCAGTTGAGGATCATGAGTGGTGGTGGAGGTAATGTCTACCTTTTACTTAGGTTAAGCTTAAATTATGCGCCAAAAAGATCTGATCTCTGGAACATATCTGATGATTACATTATATAATGTCTGCAATTATGTAACAACTGCAGATCTGTTTTGTGTGGAGGCTCAACCGGAGTATTTATATTTGGTTACTGCTTGTACTACTACCAAGCAAGATCAGACATGTCTGGATTTATGCAAACTTCATTCTTCTTTGGTTATATGGCGTGCATTTGCTTCGGATTCTTCCTCATGCTTGGTACAGTTGGATTCCGGGCCTCCTTGCTCTTTGTGCGTCACATATACCGTTCTATCAAGTGTGAATAAGCATACGGTGACATCAAGAGTGAGAACTAAAATGGTCTGTCACCAGTCATGTGAACTGGTATTTAACGGGTGTCACTTTTTCAGTTCAGCTAGGCAAAGTTTCATCAGTCGGACAAGATTTTGTTCACTATATATACTTACTACCAATTTTGTTCTTCTCATCACTGCTTTGGTTCCTATGTGAAATTTTGTTAGTTGGTCACACGTTTTCAAACCAAACTATAAGCTTCGGTTAACAGTTGAGACATTACTGGCGAAGGAAAAAGCACTTGAGGCTGGCGAAGGAAACATATTTTTTCAAATGAACAATGTAACTGAAAAAAGGAGGCAGCTTTAGTATATTGACTAAATGCTTTTTGCAGGAAATATGAAAAAAAATTGCGTTTGTGTGAAAATCTTCAGAAGATTAATGTTTATCCAGCGACTAAATTACTCGTAGTGTTGTTGCAATTACCTTTTCTTGTTGGCGCTCTAATGTAGCGAATACAGCCCTTTAAGTTTTTATCAAGGATAAAACTGATACTGGATAAGTAACAAAAAAGTAAGAATGGGGTTATTTGTACCCATTAAACTCCTACCCCGCCCCTCCCCAATTGCTACTACCTCGATCCTTCTCCCACTAAATTTCTCAATTCCTTAGACTTTAAAATATTTTCTCTCATTCCCTCTTCTTTGAGCCACTGATAGCCCGATGAGAGCAGACCTCTGGGATTGACCTCTTCTTTTCTTTCTCTCTTCCTCTCTTCCATTTGGGCTACTAAGACTAAAGACACCGCCTTTTTTACTGCACTGGTCATGGACAACCCTCATCGGATGACAACTCGAGATTTAACAAGGTTTTGAGGATTAATCCATGCCAAATTATATATAACCATAATGGGGTTCCCTCTCTGTTAGTAAGAAATTGAGAAGTTGGCTTTTTAAGTAGAGGGTTTTGAGGACAAATGCCAAAAAGGTTACATAATTGCAACAGGGATCATTCCCCGTAATAAGCTAGTAAAATCTAGGGGATTTTATATAAAAAATCATGAAAAAAAAAATTTACCAAAATGTGGCACTGTAGCAAATATTTACCGAAATGGTGTTCTGACAAGCCACGCAGGCGCCCGCGTGGCACGGGCGCTTGCGTGGCTTTTTTTTTTAAAATTAACCCAAAAGGCGTCGGTTCAACCGACGCCTTTCGGGTTAAGAATAAAGGCGTCGGTTGAACAGACGCCTCCTGAGAGGCGTCGGTTGAACCGACGCCTTTTACTACCTTAGCAAAACGCATTCCTTTATAACAGAAAGGCGTCGGTTGAACCGGCGCCTTTCTTTTATAATGTAGAAAGGCGTCGGTTGAACCGACGCCTTCCTTTATAACAGAAAGGCGTCTTTCATTTCGTATATAGCCCGCGCGGGCTCGGCTCGGTCTCCTCCCCACCGATCCCTAACGCCGCCGCCGTTGTTGCCCTCTCTCGCCGCCGCCGTCTCCGTCGCCCTCTCTCGCCGCCGTTGTTGCCCTCTCTCGCCGCCGCCGTCTCCGTCGCCGTCGCCCTCTCTCGCCGCCGCCGTCGCCCTCTCTCGTCGCCGCCGCCGTTCTTGCCCCACCGACGCCGCCGCCGTTCTCTCCGCGGATGCCTCGGCCAGTCGTCACCCCGCCTCGCCACTGTCTCGTCGCTCCGTCTCACTGGTAATATACGTTTAATATCCGTTTAAAATACATATTGATGTATTGATTTAGCTTTTGTATGGTTTGAAAATAATTAGCTAGTGTTTGTTAATTGTTTTGTGAGAAAAGATGGCGGGAGAAATGGTTCCGTTTGTGTTAATGTATGGTGGTAGAATTGATAGAGGTGAATACGAAGGCGGTGAAAGCGTAGGATTATTGATTAATAAGCCAAGTACTTATGATGAACTAGAGATGCAAGTGGTCAATAAATTGGGATGGGATCAAAAATTGTGGAAAATTCGTATGAAGTACAAGATGCCTGTTTTGGGAACAAGGACTACCGTAATACCAATTGATGATGATAATTCTATGCATGTCATGCTCTATTTTGCGCCTCGTGTGTTTAGCTTTGAGCTATTTATAGAAAAAGAGGCGCGCATGCCTAGGTTTGCAAATGACGGCGAAGGCACAAGTAGGAGTGCTCGCAGAAATAGGTCGAGTGAAAATTCTAGAGGAAGGCGTGTGGAAGATAATGAAGAAGATGATTTGTCTATATCACTAGCGTGCAACGAACCTCAACTTTCGCCGAGTTGGAGGTAAGTTTATTTACAAAATGTAGTTTGACCATTCAACTTACGATTAAGTGAATTGTTTATTTATGATATAAGTTCTATTTTGAATAATTTAGGCACACATCTCAAGCTCATGAAGCGATGAATCTTGCCATGGCACGAGGTGGTGAATGGTTTGACACACAAACATCATTTCGTAACCCCTATACTTACCTTGGTTCAAGTGGTTGGCAAGAGGGAAATATTAATGAGGAAGAAGATGGGGAAAATGATGAGTGGGTGCCTAATTCACCTGAGGTTAATGTTGAAGATGTATGAGGAGAGGATAGTGTGCAAGAGATGGTTCAAAATGAGGGAGATGATTTGGTGGATATCGCAATTGCTACGGATAACTTGGATGATTTTGAGGAAGAATTGCCTTACGAGGAGGAGCCCACGTGGGCGCGACTAACTGATGAAGAAATAGATGGGGCAATAAATCGGGGTTTGCATGAGGAGACATATCATGAGGAAGCAATATATGTGGGGCAAATATTCTACAATAAAGATGAATTTGTACACGCATTGAGAGAGTTTTCAATAGCGCATAATGTTCGCTATAAAGTGTTGCGTACAAATCCGACGCAGTACACAGCAAGATGTCAATACCCTGACTGCCCATGGAGAGTACATGCATCAATGAGGAAGGGGAGGAATGATTTTAAAGTGAAGACATATGCTGGCGAACACACTTGTAGAAATTCCGAGCTAGACACAGGTCATAGACAATGTACTGCGGCGTTTGTCTGTCGGCATATATTACCCTCTATTAGAGCAGAAGTAGATATCCCACCAGTGCTTATTCAAGAGAGGATTAAGGAGATTTTTCATGTTGATATTTCATACAAAAAAGCATGGGCGGCAAGGAATATGGCCATTAAAGCAATGTATGGTGATTGGGTTGAGTCCTATCGATTGTTGCCAATGTACATGGAGGCAATAGTTAATGCCAATCCGAGAACCGTGTGTAGGTTGGTGACGACCGAAATGGAAGATGCTACATATCGACGGTTTGAGAAGGCGTTTTGGGCATTTGGGCCATGTATCGAGGGTTTTAAACATTGTCTCCCCGTCATAAGTGTTGATGCTACTTTCCTATCAGGTAAGTATGGAGGAGCTCTTTTGGCGGCGACTGCAAACGACGGGCACAAGGGTTTGTTCCCTCTTGCATTTGCCCTTGTTTCGGGTGAGGATTATCCTAACTGGAGATGGTTTTTACGTATGTTGAAGGAGCATGTTATCCTTGATAGGATATCTATCACTATCATATCCAATCGACATAAAGGGTTGCAAAAGGCTGTGCCAGAGGTGTTTCCACAGCCGCATTTTTGTCACCGATATTGTATCCGACACATCAAGGCAAATTTTCATAAGAAGTTTAAAAATGATGTATTGACGAGGTTGATAGGGGAAGCTGCATATGTGCTTAATGTAGACGAGTTTGATGAAAAGATGAAACTTATCGGTGCAGAAAGTCAAGAGGCAAAATGGCTACTCAGTGAGGAAGGTGGATTATCACCTCAATTGTGGTCGCTTGCTCATGATAGTTTTAGAAGATTTGGAATGACCACAACAAATATGGCTGAAAGTCTAAATAGCGTGTTGAAGGGGGCTCGATCATTACCTGTGCAAGCCTTAGTGTCGGCCACATTCTACAGGATTGTCAAATTCTTTGTGAAGCGACATTCGGCCGGGTTGGCTATGACAACCCCATACACCCCTACTATTGAATTGAAGATTAAAGAACAAACGCGCCTGATTGGCAGCATGTGGGCTGACCAAATCAATTCTCACTTGTATGAAGTGAAAACAATGCGTGGTAGAAAATATGCGGTGGATGTAAGCGATCATACATATTCTTGCAATTACCCTCAAGTGTACAAACACCCATGTCGTCATCTAATTGTTGTCCAAGCGAGGCGAAGAAGACCCATCGGCGATTTAGTTGGATATTGGTATACATCTGATGCATATAGAAAGGTATATGCAGCCGAATTCTATCCGCCTCCAGATCGACGATCTTGGGAGGAAAAGTCACCTGAGTATGCGGTGAAGCCCCCAAGGGTAACACGAAAACCCGGTCGTCCACACAGTAGGAGAATACATAATGCGATGGATAGTGCGGGCATGAGAGCAGATGGTCGAGCTCAGTACCATTGTGGGAATTGCAACCAAGTTGGTCATAACAGGCGTCATTGCCAAAACACACCTTCTGCTGATTGGTACTTGCATACAATGATCTTAATATGTAACTTAACTTGTTTTACACATTCTTTGAAGTTGTGATTAATTGTTCGTTGCTTTGTAGATATTATGGATCCAGGACCGATTGATCCCGCTGTCCTGACAGAGCAGAGCACGCACAGATCTGATGGCATCTGGAGGGGAGAGGTATGTGCATAATCATTATCTCCTTAGTTTTACACTTGTACATATATTTAACAATTTTCCATCCATGTAAATTGTATAGGATCCCGGGTGCATTGAATGCACCGAGCACTGGCAAAATGTGCGTCATTGGCTAGTTGATGCGCGCATTTTGCCGTACATTGAGATGGCTGGATTTGAGCACTTCATACGATTACAGTACATCAGGATTGATAGGGCTCTCATCACCGCCCTAGTTGAGAGATGGAGGAGGGAGACACAGACATTTCACTTGCATTTGGGGAGATGACGATCACATTACAGGATGTTGCAGTACTTCTCGGACTCCGAGTTGATGGCATTGCTGTGTGTTGCTCGACTGTGGGAATTGATTGGAATGAAGTGTACTTGCACCTTCTTGGACGGGTACCTCCACGCGAATCATTGAAAGGACGAACTAGGGTAAGTCTGTTGTGGTTGAGAGAGCAGTTCAGTCACCTGTCGGAAGATGCCACAGAGATTGAAGTCGAGCAACACGCACGAGCATATTTACTCTATTTGCTTGGTAGCACTATATTTGCCGATAGCAGCAGTATCCATGTACACCCGATGTATCTTCTTTTGTTAGAGGATTTATACACTGCGGGACAGTATGCATGGGGTAGTGCCACCCTCGCTTACCTGTACAGAGAGTTGGGAAAAGCTTGTCAATCAAGCACATCAGGGATTGCCGGGTGCGTCACCCTTGTCCAGGTAAACCATCAATTATCTTTGACTAAAATATTTTTCATAAGTATAACATTTGATTCATGTTGGGTGTGTATGTGGCAAACAGTTATGGTCGTGGGAGAGATTGCATGTCGGTCATCCAAACATTAGGAGCACTCCACTAGATGGTTTATCACCGTTAGGAGTTCGGTATGTGTTATTTATTAAAGGTATTTGATGATGTTATATTTTAGATAATTTATTCCTCATCCTCGTTATGTTAGGTGGAATGCGAAGAAGACAAAAACTGTGAATCCTCACAGTGTCTTGGCGTTGTATAGATCGGAATTGGACTATCAACGATCCGGCCAGGTATTACTCCTTTATATTGCATGCGTTATGAATGTGACAAATGTACATTTCACCAAAAAGTAGAGGATTAAATTCATATGTTGTGTAGGTAATATGGCAACCATATCATGATGATGTGTTAGCACAGTTACCTGGAGTTTGTACGGATGGAGCGCATGTGTGGCTATCTAGGACGCCGCTTATATGTGTGGACATCATCGAGATGCATGTTCCGGATTGGGTCATGTTACAATTTGGATTGGAACAAGTTTTCCCCCCTCTTCTGGTTGAGTTCAATGAACGAGTATCGCGCCGAGGCCGAGGTAGTTTTGATTGGAGGTCGCATCATGCGGCCTACATTACTAGATGGGACGACCGGACGATCACTCTCGTTCAAGGGGAGTCTGCTATGACTGAGCGAGATGCATACATGAGATGGTATTTGAGCATCACTAGGAGACTTATCATGCCACCCATGCATGAGCCGGAGATGTTATATCAACCAAGAGGCGACACTGAGCGGGCGTTGGTGAGTATCATTAACTTTATATTTGATTTTATTCACTAGTGTTTTGTAGTGAGTAGATAACATACCTGTGTTTTTCTTTCTAGCTTACTCTTGCACGACAGACATTTGATCAGACGGAGGGAGCTTTGGTGGACCGATCATATGAGAGCTTGCTAGTGGCCTGTCAGACGCTACACGAACGCTATGACTGAGCGAGATGCATACATGAGATGGTATTTGAGCATCACTAGGAGACTTATCATGCCACCCATGCATGAGCCGGAGATGTTATATCAACCAAGAGGCGACACTGAGCGGGCGTTGGTGAGTATCATTAACTTTATATTTGATTTTATTCACTAGTGTTTTGTAGTGAGTAGATAACATACCTGTGTTTTTCTTTCTAGCTTACTCTTGCACGACAGACATTTGATCAGACGGAGGGAGCTTTGGTGGACCGATCATATGAGAGCTTGCTAGTGGCCTGTCAGACGCTACACGAACGCTCTGGACATGTTCTTGCGAGTTTGCCATTGCTTCGCCCAGTTGTTACTGAGATTCCAGGATTGGAGGTTGGTCCAGAACCCGACATTCTGACATCATCAGCTGACACGAGAAGATTTACCCCATCACCTGTTGTTCCAGATGCCCCACTGGAGCAAGTTGAGAGGCCTCTTTCTTCGAAAGTATATACTCGGCGACAGCGTGCACTTCGTGCTCAACGTCAGGCAGCTTCGTCTTCAGATGCTTTACCTGACGTTGAGCCTGAGGATATTCCAGTTCGAGAACGAGGACGGGGTAGGAATAGGTTGAGGAGAATTGAATAAACACTTCTTGTAATTTTATAAATACATTTGTAATAGTTTGATGTGGTGTAATATATTTTGTGTCATTCTGTTGTATTATCAGAAAAAATTTATCTTGTTATCATGTTGTGATGTTGTATTGTCAGGTTGTGATGTGTGTGTATTATTAGGTTGTATTGTCAGGTTGTGATGTGTGTGTATTATTAGGTTGTGAAAAATTGTAGATTTCGTTCAAAGGATAAGCGATTTGAATTAAGTGTCGAAAAGGCGTCGGTTGAACCGACGCCTTTCCGTTATAAAGGAAGGCGTCGGTTCAACCGACGCCTTTCTGTTATAAAGGAAGGCGTCGGTTCAACCGACGCCTTTCTGTTATAAAGGAATGCGTTTTGCTAAGGTAGTAAAAGACGCCTTTTGGGTTAATTTTAAAAAAAAAAGCCACGCAAGCGCCCGCGCCTCGCGGGCGCCTGCGTGGCATGTCAGAACACCATTTCGGTAAATATTTGCTACAGTGCCACATTTTGGTAAATTTTTTTTTTTTCATGATTTTTTATATAAAATCCCCTAAAATCTAAGGAGGCTTTTTGAATGGGGGGGGGGGACAGATCCCCAGTATAGATATGTGATGGGGACTACTCCATGTGAGTATTTAACTGTTATTTGGAAACTAGAGGACAAGTAAGAAATTTTTAATTTTATTGATGAGATTCTTGAGGTCCAAATAGCCACATTTAAAAAGTAATATCGGATAATACTTATTTCCCTCCATCAGGACGGAGTACGTGGAACGAGTTCAGAATTGGCTTTACAAAAATTTTCTTCCTCCAACCCCTAAAACCACGTGCTGGGCGTGCATCTGATGGGTAGATATTGTAGTGCAGTAATCTTTCATTGTATTTTGGTACCTACTGTATTCTAGTGAAGTAATCACAAGAATTGTGTCAACGTATAGAAGCAATATGTCCTAGCGATTTCAATCCATCCGTCTCGCATCACTATTTCTATATTTGGTTTTCCACAATTAAATAAAACTAAAATAAAATGAGGAACTAAAACTAATTCATTTTATAAAATCGAACTAGTACACTTTACAAATAAGTCCAACAGTATACCAGCTACTGTATACTCTCAAATTCTACTATCTGCCTGCCGCTTATCTCAGATAAAAAATGTCATTTTGCAAATATAGCGACTCTACACATACATAATTCAGAACTAGTCCAGTGTCAGTTTGCTAATAGCAACCTACGAGAAACATTTTTAAATTTAAAATTATTCCAGCTCCACAACTTCATGTTTTAAAGCAGGTTTAAGCGTTAACTGTAAACTTGCGTCATCACCGAAACAAATAGCTATCTTCTAAACATTCCTGAACTCTGGAGTGTTCTGCAATACTCGGCAACTATAGGAGAATTCTTCACCATATCCCAGATACGAGCCACGTTCCACAACCAATCACGTTCAGACATAACTTTGGCAAAGGAGAGAGAGTTCATCGACAAAAGCTGAAGTATAAAAAAAAATCCAATTCAAGATGTCAGCATTCTATCTTGTCTTCGAGTAAACAAGAAAATGAAAAAAACCAAGACAAATCTGTTCAGCATAGCATTGTACATAATGAGTAGGGAGTGGGACGCATGTCACCACGTAAATTTCAAGCTTTCAACAAACATTTACGGGGAAAAGAAAAAACACAAACAGTTCTTATCACCATCATCAAGAAATAGATACACTTTTAGAACCAAAAATACTCCCTCTGTTCCAAAATACTATGTACATTTGAAAATATTATTATTCCAAAATATTGTGTACATTTTACCAAATCAAGTGATTTCCTCTTTCCAAAATTGGAGGAGACTTAGAAGGATTGACTAGAACTTTGTTCATGAACGAACATACGAGTTGGACGGGATATCAAGGAGAATGAGCCATGTGATTACTTTGTGGTTTTCATGGTCCAATAAAAATGAGAATTTTCTCAAATGTACATAGTATTTTGGAACGGATGGAGTAATAAAAAAGATACCTCACCTTATTTCTAAGATGCTCCAACGTTGATGCATAACTTGCATGCTGTGTTTGGGTTGAATCATTCGAACTCTTAAATGGGAGCACAAATAAATTGTGATCTGCCAAATATGAGCCATCCATTTCCGCATCAACAGATTTGGTTGTATCAATCTCCTTTTTGGCAGCATCCATAACCTTACATTTACAGAATGATGAAAATTTAAAGAACTGGGACAGTCCTTTTTTCAACAATTCATGGTTGCTAGGGAAGAGATCTCGATCCTGCAGCCTGTACCAGCAAATTTGCATAGATTAACAAACTTCTGCTACGAGGCATTGGATTTTCTACACTACATTATTTCATGATGAAAATGTGGCAATGCCTGCAGGATGTCACTCAAGAACTCACTTTGTGTGTACAAATACAGGGGTAGCCAGATATTCTTCGTTAAAAGTTTGCAAATCTTGTATTGAACTTGTGCCATGTGTAGAAGAAGTCACTAACAAAGATGGATCCGGGATGCCATGCTTTAATAAATCGACCTACATAAATTCACAGTAGCAAATTAAGGAACTACATTTGAAAATGAGGAAGGGTCAGCTTAAATGCATCTGTAAGAAAGCAAGCATTCCAGTGCATCATAGTTATAAGGGTCATAACAGTTGTTTTATTCCAGTTGCAGATACAGCTGATGGTTTTCAAGTGTACAGGTGAAGGCAAGGGTCAATAGTAGTTATTTTCCTCATTGGTAGTAAGGTTCACATTTATAGGATGCAGATGTCATTTTTCATTAGATTGATTAACTGATGTCATTATGCATTGTTCAGCCTTTATTAGGGACAGTCCCTAATAAAGCCTAATGATATCAGTTAGCCAAAGTAATTAGAAAAATGAATATTGCACCGTACAAATGTGAAGACTAAAACAACCTTAATACCGATCAGGAAAACAATTACTATTAAACCCTGTGCCTTTGCCTCTAAAGACGAAAACTAGCCATAACCACAAGAATCAAGAAGAATATAGTCAGCAAATATAAGAACTCGCTTCTACGAAAAATAAGCTCCGAAGGCTATTGTCGTATGGTAGTGCACTTGCAAATGCAGAAAGCTCAAAATTCACAAACTAGCATCACATTTGAACATGTTAAATAGTTCTTTACTTTTTCAGGTGTCTACATCTTAGTGAACAATATGTCATTAATGCAAAATAACTTCTTCAATAAGAAATTAGCCAGCTCAAATAAGATAGAAATATTAACAGCAGGTATACCGTTAGCATGAGATGCCACATTTTAAAATCGTGAACTCCTTCTGTTATCACCAGAATAACTTGACAGATGGAGACCAGGAAGACGCCAAGCTACAGTAATCCTTGCACATTGACAAAAAAAAAATGAAAACAAAAAGATAAATTCATGATAAACTACACTGTTTGCAGAGTGATACATCTGTAAATTACTACTGCGCTCCTAAGATTCAACAACTTTTATTTTGTTATGGCATTCTTATCCATTGGATAAAATGATTATCTAACTAAAACAGATGCACTAAGAAATCTGAAAATTCAGAATTCCAAACCCTGGGATTCTGAGTTGCGACTTGCAAGTCTTTACTAGTACTGTATTCTTGGAATCTTGATATTTATCTATGGAAAAAGTGAATATCCCAGCTCACGCTGGCCTGTGCCAGAGCACTGCAAGCCGTCAGAATGAGATCTGACAGTGCATGTTAATCAAGGAGGTGGGCGTATGATTCAAACCCACATGCCGCCTGTACTAATGAGCGCTGCCAAATAGAAATCTGATGACCCATGGCACCCTGCTGCACCCCATTATGCATGAACCCCATTAAATAAAGCCAAAGGTTTTAAATATGATCTATGACATTGACTTGTCCGTGTTTACTTTTATCATATTCCCATTTTCACTTTTGCAAAAGGAAGAAGAGAAAGATAAATAGAAGGAAGACAAAGGTATATCTACCTACCTGTATACTCATCAATTCATGAGCCAGGTCAGCAGAGATTTGTTCTCCATTACCAATAGAAATAGTGGATGAACCATCTGGCCTCGTCATCTCAGCTAAAATAGAAGGGCTGAATATAGGCTACACAAGTCAAAGCAGCTTACACTGTTACGGAACAAGTTAGGCTTGCTTCTACTTTTAATAATTGTAAATATCAAAATGATAGCATTACTCAAAAACTCTTCCACGTAAACAGTAGAGTTAGGAATTAGAAATGAAGATGCAATTAATATATGAGGCCAAATATGTGGAACCTCACATACAGCTAATGCTCATCAACCAATTATTATCAGTTAAAGGCAAACAAATACTCAGGAATAACCTGGGTATCGAGAAGTATAAGCCGTTCAGCTGATATCCGTAGTTCAATCCCCGTAGTACAATGCTTAGCCATTGCTCTTGTTTCTTCTGATTGTGTCACAAAAGGCGGCAACATCCCTGAACATCATCATAGTATGTAATGTAAAAGATCGTTCTTTCGAACAGTTCAATCTTGCACAATAAGTGCAACTACTGCAGTTCTTTTTTTTTTGTTCAAGGTAACTACTGTAGTTCAACACACCATTTCCATACTACACCATAATTACCTTAAACAAGTGCTGTAAAATTTGAGCTCTCGTGATCAACAAAAACGATTTTTTTATGGGAAAATAAGATCAAAATAACAAGGATTACCAGGAGATGTTCCATCGAAACCGTAAAGCTCATTTAAAATGGTTGATTTTCCAACTCCAGGCGGGCCAATCACGCCGATGACCGTGAAATCTGTATTTTCCGTTAAAAACTGAGAAGGAACAAAGAAAAGATCATCTTTTTTATCTTTCTACGGAGATAGAATATCTAAAACTAAAGGAAGTGAAAGTGTGAGAGCGAAGAAGAGCAAGAGAAAATACAGGGAGAATGCGGTCGGTGTGGAAATCCCAAGAGTCGGAGAGGAGGTTGAGCGGCGGGAGGCGCGACCGGAGGAGGACCGACTCGTCGTCGCTGCGTGCGAATTTGGCGACGGAGGAGCCACCGGGGACGGAGCCGGGCTTCGCTAGCAGGATCTTCGGAGCCGACGATGCGGCGGCCATTGGTGACGGGCAAAGGACGCGGCAACGGAGGTGGTGCCGGAGCTGGTGGACAAACAGAGTCCGATGGGTGGTCCCTTTGGGCCTTTTTCTAATCCAAGCCCATGGGGCATGGACCATTGGTGGTAGTGGCTCGCTGCCTCTCCATGGGCTAAAAACGGGGTAATGTGGCAGCCCCATGTTAGATGGTTTGAAAAGAATAATCAGGGATTGTAGTGATACATTGCTGGCATTGCTCATTGGAAAACCTTCAATTAAGGCTTGCATTCATTATATCCGTTGACATGAGATCGTTCTCATATAAGGAGCATGAGGCCAATCTTTATTACCGTTAGATTTTGATCGGAGGGTGGATATCAAATCAGTAGGTAGTTGAGTGTGTCACATCAAGGAGTGGGTGAGATCATTATGGATATTTATAGCTATCAGATCAAGATCCAACGGTTACGATTCAAAGTGGCCTCATATAAGCAATATGAGAGCGATCTCATTTAAACTTTTCCCATATAAGTAATGTTTTCCTAAAATACTAATAGCCCACCATTAATAAGGGGAGTAGCTTCTATCCCATGGTTCCAAACACCACTCACCAATCCAGTGACTTCATTCAACAGATTGTCCACATGCAAAACTAGAGGAAACTGGGAAGGGAGCCATAGAGAAAGAGATAATACAATTGAATGTTAGCAGGAAAAAGTCCAAGGAGCATGCTTGTTGGACTTGCTAATTTTCTTTTTCTATTTTGGCTGAAGTGCTTTGCCACACAAGGGGGGAGACTCTGTTGCAGAACTCTCATTCATTTCCTACCTTCCACGTCAACAATATGCGTATACCAACATATGGTTTTCACCTTTGTTCTCTTCTATACATTGGTATTTATATTTACATATACACATATATAATGCATATGCAGTTAGTGATGGGGGAAGGTGGGACCCTGATTCTGAGTGGGCATCTTCCTCAACCTCTCCGATCTTCTTTTCGATCCATTTTTTTACTCCATAAAAGTTTAAAGGGGAATTTATTAAATAATATTTAAAAAAAAATTACCGATCGGAATATACTATTTAAATATTTCTTGATTTGTGTATCTGATAAGCCACGCAGGCACCATCGTGTTTTTTTTTTTAAAAAACTAATCCGAAAGGCTAACAACTTAAAGCTGTTTTTTTACTATTTTGGTGGGACAAACTTCAACGATGCATATCTCTCTCATTTCTTATCCATTTTCACCAATTTTTTATTCTTCTTTATTTTTAGCGTTCTTTCTTATAATGATGATATCACAAAGATGTTGAGCTACCGCATACTATTTATCGTAGTTTTTGTGATATTTTTTTGATAGAATATCAAGATTATTATGATGTCACGATGATTAGAAATAACACTAAAAATAAAGAAAAACAAAAAAATAGACGACACTAAAATAGATATTTGACACCTGCGTGGCTCGTCATGTACCTATATCAGAAAATATTTTGAACAGTGTTCCCAATCGGTAATT